>SNQJ01S0020147.1:54867-65460 GCA_010110895.2 Picea sitchensis | reverse complement strand
TTTATGTCATGTGCAGATTCCATAGTCAAAGCACTTCAAGAACATCGGAATCAACAAGAAAGTGAAAGACAAAAGTTGTACAAACATCGAAAGAAGTGTTATGATGCTCCAAACAAATATTTAGGTATGATAATTGATGGCATGGACCAGAAGAAAACACTTCTACCACATATTGTCCGTACACCCAAAAATTTACAGGAAGAGAATTTCATTCAACTTCACTTCATTGGTTGTATGGTTTTCAATGGAAAAATGTGTCCACGAGTTTACTTCACAACTCCAAATATTCATAATGATGCAAATTTGACCATCACCATAATTCATCATGTGTTCATTCATTGGTTTGGAAATATTCCTCAAGTTCTCTATCTACAGTTGGACAACATTAGTTGTGAAAATAAAAATCAAACTGTGTTTGGATATCTAAGCATGCTTGTTGAAATGGGAATCTTTCAAAAGGCGAAAGTTGGTTTTCTTCTTGTTGGACACACTCATGATCATATTGATCAAATGTTCAATCATTTTTCAGTAACATTGAAGAGGGAAAATGTTGGAAGTCTACCATCATTGATTGAATGTATCAAGAAAGCATACATTCCAGATCCTTTTTTTCATACATTAGAAGAAACTGTTGACATGCGAAGATTCATTCAGGGATCACATCGTGAAGAAAAAGGTATTGAGCAGCTTAATGACATTAGCTTCCAACTTCAGTTTTGTTTCAAAAAAATTGATGGGAAAACACTTATATGGGGAAAGCAGTATTCAACTACTACATAATGGGGGCCTTCATCAGGTTTATCATTTTTTAAGTTCATTCCAGATCGTCCAATTTTTGCATCAAAGTTATTATTTTTACAATCAGTTGCTGAAATCCATAATGCACGAAGGCGTAATATAGATGTAGATTATTCGGAATGCCTGGAAGAAATTAAAAATCCCATTAAGGGTACATATGAGTACTTTGATGTTGTTGATTATTTTTGGTGGGAGTCTTTTTTCAATAGTCAAAGTGACATAATTTCAAGCTCAACAAACGAAGATACAATGTTGAGGACTCCATTTCATTGGCCACAAAATATGCCAAACAAATCTGAAGAAACAAACGTTGTTGAAGTTCAAGAATCTCAAGGTGTTATTGAGATTACACAAGCAGAGGAAAGAGAAATGTATATTGGTTTGCGAAGGTCACGTGCACTATGTGAAGCCATGGAAGACCTTTATAGGGGTTCAGTACAAGATATTAAGGAGGGTAGCATGATTGCAATTTTAGCAACTAAAGATCCACATGGTTATCCATTTTGGATAGGAAAGGTTATAAAGATTGAGAAATAAAATGATGGTGTTATTGCAATTGAAGTGCATTGGTATGCAAAAAGTACACACCCATTCAATGGTGTGTACAAGCCAGAGATGGTGGTTGAGAAACATGTCAATAGAAAGAAAAAAATAAAGGGTCAAAATACAACTCGTCGTCGCACTGACCTCTTAAAATTGGATGATGTTGACATACTTGTTTACGAATTCAATTTGACAAAGAGAGAAACTCTTCGCTCCAAGACAACAAAGATTATCAAGAGGTTTCTTCTGCAAGAAATAAATGCAAGATGGGAGTCTATTGAACCTAGTCGTAGATCTAAAAGTCATTTGACATATGAAATGTTGGGCATGCATGTAGACTCAGATGGTGCATTCATCGACAATAGAGAAGAGTATGGATCATCTACATCTTCATCAAAACATTCATCTGAATACAATGTAGACTCTGATGGTATTTCAAAAACCATGAGTCAATCTGAATAAGTGTATGGAACATTTTACGAATTTTTGATCCATATGATGTTTGTATGGTAACTAAAAAAGAGCATTGAACTCACATATGATCTTACATGAAGTTATGAATCTTTTGTTATGTTTTATGAATGATATGTTTTTTTATTATGGATAATATAATAAAATTTCTTAGCTCATATGTTTTGAATATGGTCAAAATAACAATACTTTTAAGAAATTATTTATGTTTCATTCAATGTAACTTGTATTTACTTTTTTATTATTAAAAGTAAAAAATTATTTAAAAGTGACGTTGAATTTTTAAAGTATATTGTGATATTTTCATGGCATTATGTATTACCTTGTGCTTTGCGTGATAATAACATTTAAAAAGTAAACATTTAAGGGTTGCTTTTATGGTTTTGTTTACAGTAATGATGAGTTTTTTTACCACATTATAAAAATGTGTAATTTTCATACCCCAATTTTAGAATGGGTGCTACCGGTAGCAGTACTTTTCAATTTGATGGTTGATTTTGAGGTTTTGGTTTTAATGGTACCAAGTGATAAAAATATGATTTCAAATGATCTCAAAATTTAATGTTTTGAAAAGAAAAAATAAAAAATAAAAAAACATCTTATTTGTTTTTAGGTGTTGATTTTAAGGTTTTTCTGAGCTACTGTCTAAGTTTTGAAGGCCATGTTTGAAAAATGTTGTAATTTTGACCCTGTTTTAAAAAATGGTGCTACCGGTAGCACCACTTTTTTATTTGGGGATTGATTTTGATGTTTTTTATGCAAAAATATGGGTTTTTTGGGCCAGAGTTCTTGTTTTGAGGTCACAGTTCTCATTAAGTTGGTAACTATGTTCATATCTCATAGGAAATTTGGTGATGTATTAGGTAGAAAGTAGAGGAGACTTGCTACATAAGCTTGATGCAACTCACAGTGGACTAGGAGAAGTTCATAACATGAGGAAATGAAAATGACTACCGATGGTCATGTCAAAGGTTCAAGGAGAAGCCACGGGAGAGGAAAGGAATGTTCCAAGGAAAATGGAATAAAGAGGACGAGTCAAGAGGAGATTGACATAGGATTGGTTGAGTTAAGGATAAAACTCAATTACTTGAGATAGTTTCTACAGAAGAAGATTGAAGAAAACAAGAGACAAGGATGGAATCTAAAGAAGAGGGCCAAGTGGCCTGTGATGCAATTATTTGCAAGGAAGTTGAGGAGAAGCTTGAGAATATTGAATCACAGGTTGAGTGCTTTGATGAAGAAGGAGAAACTCGGAGGAGATGAGTTCAAACAAAAGTCACTTGCAGAGGAAGGAGTTCACTTATGTGAACCCGAGCAAGGATTATTCCTTGATGAGGATGATGAGGAAGTAGAGAGACCTATTAAGAGTATCATGGGCTATGTGGAGAGTTTAGATCAGCATGAGGATGTGTTGACAGAGGAAGCAAATGAGGCTAAAGAGCCTTATGTTTTTAAATCTGACATTTTTTGTATGTTTGCGGGTACTGAAGAAAGAGAAGGAAGACAGATTCATAATTCTGTCATAGAGAAGGAGGAGACAACATTGTCTCATGACAATGATCAATACCTAGATCACTTTTTATCAAGTGATGAATATATGGGAAATATTTTTGTTGTAGAGAACAAGGAAGAGGTTGAAGGACATGTTGAGCACTCAACACACACTAGAAAAGCATTATCAAATTTTGTCACTTTTTGGGTACCACTTGTTTTCTGCACTGTCTGACTCGATTTAATTTTGGGAAATATTTTGTCTTTGTTTATTTTCATGACTCTCGTCACCTATTCAGGTTTGTTTGAAATTATGAAACCCCATGAATAAAATACTTTAACACCTGACTTAAGAATCGACAGCCAAACACTGCACCTAACGCGCTCAGGTTCGGTGTTGGAAAGAATTCAAGTAAGCAAAGGAACCACTCGGAAAAAAATAGTCGTCGAACGTCGATCTTCATCGGCATCAATAGAAGGAATTTTTGGTTTGCGTAATTTTTTCGCATAAAGGTTTGAGAGATAGTCGATTCGAGAGATAGTCGATCCCCTTCGACAACGATAAAATATAAAGAGGACAAACGTTAACAAAGGACGGAAATAAATCGTCGATAGCCGATGTTCGACACACTTTATCAGGATTGGGGAAAATCCAGAAGGATCACAACAAACATTTTGACCATGATAAAGTTATCCTCGATCGCCGATCCACGATGCGTTTTCGGCATCGGGACTTCTTCGAAGGAGCTGATTCGAGAGCACTTGGGTAGATTTATCCCTAATCGTCGATCCTTAACACTTTTCGGCATCAACAAGCTAGGATTTGGTTTTAGAAACATATGAATTAAAGAATTTCCCGACTCCGACTGACACGAGTGAATGAAGCCACTAGTCTCGAATTCCACGCGTCTTTACCACATAAGAGGATCGTACAATCTAGTTTTATCTCGAGTCATTTTGGGTCCCCTAGGTTCTAGTCACGCCTCCTAGTCAGCTTTGCCATGTCAGCTCTGTACGGAAAGATTGATCAACATTGGATATTTTGCAGAAGGATATCAATGAAAATGTTCATAGCAAAATCATGATCCTCGATCCACCCACTGAAAGAGTGGCACAACGGGATGTTTGCAGCATTAGATATGATCAGATTTTGTACATTTAAGGAACTAATTAATACCCGATCCCGCATTAGTTTCTACCTCGTGCGCCAATTAAAACAACATTTTTTAAATCGTCAATAGACCAAATCACCACCCGCGCCTCCGCCATCAACCCACAATGAATTTAAGTTCTAACTCCTCTTAATATTTAGTGATATATTTATTGAAATTTCACTCATACCCTGAATTGGATGGCTAATGTGACACAGTAATATCTTCCATGTTTAAATCTCTTGAACCATTGTGAACAAATTCATTATGTGCATAAGAGAGTTCCAGAGCAGACGGAGGAGAAAGACGAGAAAATTGAAGACTGTACTGACCCTCGTGATTATCAAAAACTAGGTTTAACAAGTTTTAGAGGTATGTATCCAAGTTTGTCAATTCGTTGGTTATATCTTATATGTGTTCACCTAGTTTTCTACACATTCTCTAAACTCTGCTCAAGTTGTAGGAACAATTCCGCCGAGAAATCCAACCATCAGACGCTCGTCGAGAGCACCAATGATGAAAGAACCAGAGACAGGTGAAGTTTCTTCTCCAGGGACCATGAGGCAATTGGAGTACGCCCCTAGGGCAGAGTCTGTCGTCAAAACATCAACAATTTTTTTTTTCATCTAGCCTCCGACCTTTGGCGATTCAGAGGAAAGTATCAGATCCAAGGTAGCACTCCCATAGTGGGGGGATTTCTTCAACCGGATTAGCAGAGAAGAATACCCAGGGTATATCACACACAGTGACTCAGACGTAAGGGCGCTCGATGACCAGGTGTTCCCCAACATTCGACGGTCGTATTTACACATGGTGGTGAGTAGAACCCCCATTTTTCCCTCCATGGAGGTCCCGAAGTGGCTCTTCTAACACATGGATGGGCATAAATGTTTGATCAATGATGAGAATGACGGGTGTGTCATAGTTTTCCTCCTAATAGAGGTCCAAAAATACTACAAGCGCAAGGACCCAGAGGAGCGGCTCAACACGGACATCGTGGTGAATTTCTATGAATTCCATGACAACAGTCGATTGATGGCTTCATGGTGGAGGGAAGACATGAAATTCACCAATCGAAGCAATGGATGGTATAGGACAATCAACTTGAGGGAGCCATACATCTATTTGATGGCTCTCATCTGCCGACTATATGGAGAAAAGGATTGCTCCAATTTTTCAGAAGCATGGATGCCTTTGGCATACATAGTTGTAATCACCAAGAGCAGTTTCAATTGGGGAGAAATAATCTCCAAACAATTAAGCATATGTGTGCAATAGGCTCAAACTCCTAAGGAAGGAGAGGCACCAACTTTCTACATGGCCTCGTACCTTCTCGATGTCATATGCGCTAGGAATGTATTCTCCGACATGAATCTGAGCTGGAATCATGCAGAGATCCCGTTCCACGTCTAATTCAACATGCTATGGTAAAACATGTACAAGAAATCTTACTCCCTAATCTGCGATGAATTCATCGCCCACATTTATTTTATTATTTTTAAGAAGGAATGTCTGACGCTATCAACGACAACCAAGAAAATGATATCCAAGGTAGGCCATTGGTACTTGGATGAGAGTGGAACCTACATCAGGGTGTTCAGGGCCACTGGAGCACCACATCTCCTACTAGCTCATGTCCCAGACCGACTCGTCATGGGAGAATTGTTTTATCAGACCATCTTGCAGGGCTACAATGCCACACTGGTAAAAGACAAGAAACATGATTTTATACCCTACGATTTCCATGTAGGGTTCTATATGGTAAAGGATATTGCTTAAGACAAATAAGAAGGGTTGAGCCAAATCGAATTCAGGTTCCTGACAGGTCGATTCCGCAAGCACGATCCAAAAGGCTTGGTCCTGCAACATGCTTCATAGGTGTCATCATGTTGTTCGTATGCTCACAATAAGCTTGAGGACGAAGTCTTCACAGAGAATTCCCAGGATTGGGACGAGGTGGTGAAGAGGATGGCCAACCCAAACATGACCAATTTCAAGGCCATGAGCATGGATGAACAGGTGGAAACAATAGAGAAGTCGACTCAAGAGGCCCTTAGACATAGGGAAGAAATCAAAGCGGTAAAGACAATAGAGACGCAGAGAAGGGGTTTGTTCTTGACACCAAAAGCACAGAGAAGGGGATTGCTCCTGATGGAAGAGGCACATAGAGTCATTGATCAATTGCAGAATGACTCGGATCTCATAGAGATGACGAGGGTTCATGTCGACAACCCAATCGAAAGACAAGGAGATCCAAGTGGGTTAGAGACGATACAACTTGAAGGAATCACTGGGCCGAAAAATCCTAAAAGACCACCACCACAGATCATATCACTAGGTGAATTTCAACTTAGCCTGATATATCAAGGAAACTAGGTAGGACTAGTGCACCAAACCCCTTGCATGACTTAATAAATATCTATGATGATGAGGAGAGTTTGGAGGTTTCCCTGGTGACTCTGGTGCAAATTACAGAGGAAAAGGAACCAAGAAAGTATCTTCCCCATCTCCCGATGCTCCAATTAAAATCCTTCCACAGAGAGAACAAGAAGTCGAAAGTGTCTTAGACACTAAGCTACTCGATACACCGGGAACCCCATTGGACAGCTCAAAGGATGAGCTAGGATTGGGCGAACAAGAAGGAGAAATTCCACAACAGGAAATCGGCACCCCGACAATCGATCACCAAGTAAGTACCAAACTTATGCCCGATTCCTCAATTTTGACCCGTACTTTACCACCCGATGAGCAACAACTAGAGGTCGATTCATCAGGACATATAGAAGAGGTTCAGGAACCTAGTCTTGAACAAATATACATCGTCGAGAACCTGAGAAACACTCTTACTTGGGGAGAGCAAAAAATCCTCGAACCCGTGGATGAGGTTGCCGAAATACAAGCCATCGCCTATGACCAAAAGAGGAAAGCCATCATGAAGAGAACCACTAAGAAGAGGAGGCTTACTTTGGACAGTTCCATCCTCATCACCACACAAGAGAAATTGATCAGCGCAGAACATGCCAAGACGTTCGAGCTTATCGACGCAGGGATGGAAATCACAAATGCCAGCCTGGATAGAGCGAGGAAAGATGAAGAGGAGTTGGCCATTGCACTAAAGGAGTTGGAGCATTTGTGCCATTTGGTGAAATACTATCAAGACTCCACACAGGCCACAATATTCTTGAGAAGCGAATTCTAAGATGCCTACAATAAATTCATGAGTGAGCGGCACCTTTTCACTACAGGGATAGCCGATTTCTAGGAATACACCCTTATGGTGCTGGAAACGTGCAAATACATGGAAAGATGGTATGAGAAGGCCCACCAAGCAGTTGAGAGAATTTATTACACCAGCGCGGCTCAAAAGGGTTGAGACGTCAAAGAGCATGGCATTCGGGTGCTAAGGGATAACAACATCGATCGTATAAGGAAGTCGGTTGAATACTGGGTGAAGTTGGCCCAAGGAACTCAACGGGATATCCAAGAAAAATGGGTCGATTGTGAAAGGAGTTGGACCAATATCAATTGGGCGATGAAAGACATCGGTCTCCCAGAATTCGGCACACCCGAGGACTTTGTCGACTTGCATGACATAGTCAAACTACATGCAAAACCAGACTCATCATGGACTGGGAAGATAGCAAAGGTGGCGAAAATGGCGCCAGGTCAAGTACAACAGTTCATGGAGCACCCTATCATGGCTCAGATAGTGTTACAACAGTTAAGTGTTAAATCATTCAAGTATCGGGCACAAGCAGTGGAGATAAAGGAGATCCTTTCGGCCCCAATGGACCAACACAGATTCACGTATGCCAACACATGCGAGTAACTCTTCGTCAAATGGTCAGAGTATGAGAAGAGTTGTTGGCACAGAGGTAGACCCAGGGTTTAGCTCTAACAACGCGCCAACAAGCCCTAACTATTGGCCCTTTCGGCAACACCTGCGAAGCAGATGCAGTCTCACCCGAAGTAGCTATAGGAGGTTGCAGGACATAGGTGTCTACAACCAGAGGAAATGCAGAGTGGATTCAAAGCAACAACACACAATCACCTAGTTATTATTTATCTTCCTTAAACCTACTGCGCAAGTTATATTTCATATCTAACAAAATATCTCAATAGCAGCATATCAATTGATAGAGAACACAACATCAATCACACATAACACAAGATATACGTGGTTCACCCTCTCCCTAGGGCTACATCCACATAATTGTGCTTTATGATATATTAAGATGGAAGCATACAGTTCTTATCTGCGCTCTTAGCTAGTATATCTTATCTTATTCTCTCTCTTTCTCTCCCCTCCCTACGCACCTAGCTGCAGGGTTGATCTTCGCACCCAACTGAAGATCTTACAATACAGACTACTCTCACAATACAATAGTTCTCTCTCAATAGCAATCTCTTCTCATCGCATAATATCTTCTATATCTCTTACTCTTGCCCATCCCAAGTCCTCTTGACCTTTATTTATACATTACAATAGCTCACCGACAACCTTAGGCCGAAACCTAGGTGTCCAAAACCTTGAATTCTAAAGCCCTAGGTCAACTTGAGCCGCATTTTCAGGGCTTCGCCAGCCTGTCTTTCCTTCCTTCACGCAAGGTGCTCCAAAGAATCTCTTGACATATTCTTTCTCTTACTGAGTTGTCCATGATCCCTCTTCCTTTCTGATCTGTCATCCTCGATCTCCTAGTCCAATGGTTTGTTTTCTCTTACTTCGCTCCATCTTTTCTGCTCTTTTTCTCACTTCGACCCAGTATTAGTCATTGTATCTTCCGTGTAGTTCGCATTTATCCTTTTCTCCCTTAATATTTGATTGCTTCCATAACCAAGGGCCAACATTCCCCCAACACTCACCTATGACTCATCCCAAGGCACTTCAGGTCTGAACTTTTTATTTCATTTCGACTTCAGACTGCGCAGGGTAGCATGTGCTCTCTGCTTTGTCCCTCCCTTCTATGTGCATACTGTCTTTTCTGTGTCTGGTACCCAGTTTCAACTGCACCTGGTACCTAGACCATTTTCCTTATTCTTTTACTGAGAGTTGCGAGGCAGCTGGTTGTCATAATACAATTTCAACCAGCTTCCGTTCACCAAACCTTCCTTCCATTCTCCAGTCAAAGTCTTCAATTGCGCAGCTCCTCCTTCTATAACATAGTCAAACTCATATGGCCCAAGCCCATGCATCCTAAACTTCCCTAGATGCCTCATGAACTTAATGTCATATACCAATACCAGATCTCCTTGCTTGAAATCTTTCTTCTTGATGTGTCTAACATGGTAGGCCTTTTCTCTTTCTTTCTGAACTTGCTTGTGAAATCCGGCAATAAATATCTCTTCTTCTAGTTCGACCAACTGTGCAAGCCTCTCTTGCACAGTGCCAGTGTCATCCATATCTGTAAAGGTTGCAATTCTCAGACTAGGAACCAAATATTCCATGGGTACAACTGCTTCTAGACCATAAACCAATTTAAAGGGGGTTTGCAAGGTCAGTTTCTTGCAAGTGGTTCTATAGGCCCACAATACTGCTGGTACTTTCAAATCCCAGTCATCCCTGTTCACGCTGCATATATTTGTCAGCGTTGTCTACAAGATCTTATTGAATGCTTCAACTGTCCCATTTGCTTGTGGTTGATAGGGCGTGCTCTTCTGATGGTGAACTTCAAATTCCTGAGTCAAGGCTTCAATAGTCTTGTTAATAAAATGCGTGCCTTGATCGCTCATAAGGATTTTTAGGCATCCAAACCTGGTTATGATATCATCAAATATGAAGCGTGCAGCTGTAGTTGCACTACAATCCTTAACTTCTCTTGGTTCTTCTCATCTGGTCAAATACCTTGTCACAGTGATTATGTATCTAGCTCATGTGCGCTTTCCAGGTGGGTTGATAGGTCCCACAAATTCAATGGCCCATTTCTCAAATGCCTGTAAGGTCAACTGAGGTGCTAAAGGCATCTCATCTCTTTTGGACGGTTTCCCTGTTGGCAAATTTTTACCAAGTAGCGTATGTTTGTCATTGATGGCAAGTACAACAGTGGAGATGGCAGGATAAGAAGGATAAAATCCCTTGGGGATTCGGACGTGAAAGCTTAGGAGGAACAACGTTGAGGAAAACACGCGCAACAAAGGCAAA
>SNQJ01S0020147.1:14521-28972 GCA_010110895.2 Picea sitchensis | reverse complement strand
CCAGAGTTACTCGAGCGTTGTGGACAACACTTGTCTCAAGGGGAGGGGCATGTTAATCCCTAATATTGGCTCATTACCCCTTAATTGGGGCATATTATATTAGTAATGTGATTTTATTTATGTCGGCTTTAGGCCATTAGTTTTAATTATACCTCCTAGTCTCCTATATATACCAAGGAGACATTTTCATTTTGAATCATCTTGTGCTTAAACATTTAAGTGGGGTAAAAGGAGGTTTCCCCCTCGAAGAGGCTTATTATCTGAAATTATCTCTTTTTCAAGGTGTTGAGTACTTTTTCTGAGGTTTTTCTATGCTATATTGATATTTGGTTCTTAACATATATCGACTATAATGGCAATCTTGGATGAATCTACCAGTAATCCCTGCTTGCACACAATATGGCTTAGAAGCACTCCTAAGGTTGAAAAGAAGATGAACTTCTTTATGTTCAAGGAAATCTGACACTGCCTGCACTTATCCAGTATTAGTCTTAAACATTCAATATGATTTTTCAAAATGTTGAAAACAGTCCAATCATCAAAGTATACTTCCAATAATTTATGTAAAAACTCCTTAAACGTTTCAACCACAACCCTGGAAAAGATGGTTGGTGCATTCTTCAATCTAAATGGCATCACTATATACTGGTAGGATCCTCATTCTGTTGCAAATGTGGTCTTATGGTGCTATTCCTTAGCAATCTGGATCTTATGGTATCCTGAAAATCCATCTGTAAAAGAATATACCTCATGTCCTCCTACATTGTCTAGCACTTCGTCGGTGAATGGTGTAGGGAATGGGTCATGAAAACAGACATCATTCAGCTTCCTAAGATCTACACAGATCCTTATTTCTCCTGTCTTCTTATCTTGTACCACCATAGGGTTAATCCATTATGATTCTTCAACAGGTTCTATGATTCCTGCTTCCAGCATTCTGTCAAGCTCAATATTCACTTTCTCCTTATATTTAGGGTTCAATCTGTAGGGTCTTTGTTTGACTAGCCTTGCATCTAGTTTCAAAGGGATCCTCATTTCTCCCATGGGTCCTTTAATGCCCTTCATATCAGTGAACTTGGTTGGAAACAAGTCATGATATTCATGCAGTAATTTTTTGATCTTGTCAATAGTGGCAGCATCCCAATAATCTCCAACATTTGCAATCTTTGGTGATTGTTATGTTCCAATGTTGACTTTTTTTATTTTTATTGGCTCTCCAACAAAAGGTAGT
The DNA here is from genome assembly GCA_010110895.2 of Picea sitchensis. Lineage (NCBI taxonomy): Eukaryota > Viridiplantae > Streptophyta > Pinopsida > Pinales > Pinaceae > Picea > Picea sitchensis. The sequence continues at coordinate 27,741 of SNQJ01S0020147.1, read as the reverse complement.
TCGACTCCTGGTCCTTCTACATCTCTTTGTCCTTCTTCTTCTGCGATGTTCACATTCCTAGGATCATCATCTTCAGCAGCATTAATATTGTAACAGCCTTGCAACTTCTGAAGAGGCGTAGTCCATTCATCCTCTTATTGCTCCAAAGGGAGGCTAGGTGCCTCCTCAAACACTTTCTGTCTTACAACCTGTAATGCATGATCTAGTGTAGGATATTGTCTTTCAAAAAAAAAGGTAGTTACAAAGTTTTGGATCATACCTTCCCAATCTGCAGTGATGACACACAGTTCTTCTTGAAGATACCAGTTGATGGGAGTTGTGTTCATTGTGTTAATGAATTTGTGTACCCACTGTTCTTGAGGAATTTTTCTCCATGTTTCCTCGCAACTTCACACATGGTCCTTCGGACAGCTTCGACCTGTGTACCTAACTTCACAGTCTTCTACTTGCTATGAAAATTGCGTTGTCATCAAAGTACGACATTGTACCCAGTCTGTAATATTGTTTTTGTGTGTCCCCCACCATCTCGTTGTAGTTCATTTCAAGGCCTCATCCATTGCCAACAATATTTGTGGTGTTGGTACAATTTCTTCAAAGTCCAACAAGAATGCTTCTAAATGATTCGGACCATCAAAGGTGGGCAAGTTACTTATTTTTGTGTCGATCCAATGAAATTCTTGGGTTAATCTAGCACATCTCCTTGTATATACTTCATACATTTTGTTCTGCCAGTTCTCCAATGCTTCTTCTGAATCTGATGAGCATGCCTTGTCACTTCGCCAGCTCAAATTCCCATATGTTGTAGGATTCATGTAATCATGTTGTCTGGCTGTTAATTTGATGTTTTCTAGTTCATATGTGTGGTCTTCTTCTCTGATGGGTTTTGTTTATCTCTGACCTTCATTGGGATCCAAAGGTGCAATGACCCTAAGGCCATCTCTTTCAAATGTCATTCTTCTTTTCTTTAAATCATCCACAGTGGAATTATTGAAATCCCAATCAATTCCTAACAGCACAGGGTAAGGACAGTTATCATCAACTATCTCAATCACCTCAAAGTCTGCAAACATCCTTACTCCATCGATGTCCACAGGGACACGCTCCAGTATTCCAAAGGGGCTTACAGCTTGTTGATTATCCATCCTAAGCATGATAGGGGAATAGATCAACTTAGGTTTTCCCATCAGTGCCCAGGTCTACTTCGACATGACATTGACCTCCGACCCTAAGTCGAGGACCACATAGTCTATATTGTACTCTCTGATCTGAGCTTGAAGGTGTAGTTATTTATTTGTCCTTCTCTTATTGGATAGTTTATGTACTTCTTTACTCAGCAAAGGATCTACCCTTCCTACCTCATACTGTCTGACCAAATTTTGTAGTTATTGTATGCCTTTTTCATCTTTAATCAACTCAATAAACGTATACAAGAAGTTGATAAGTTTACTCACCTCTTTTCCATCTTCGGGCGAAGTATACTGATCAAATGCCAGAGGCATTCCACATTCTCTTACTTCTGGTCGATCCTTTGATGAAGAAGCCTGATCTCTTCTGAATTCCTTTCTTGCTTCCTCAAATATCTGCTTCTCTTTCCTTGGGTCAAACTCGTGTGTCTTCTCTGCAGCTTTCCTGACCCCTGATTCTTCTGTAGTATTTCCTTGGATCACTTTGTCTTCTTCTATAACATTGCCTCCTCATGTGATAACAGTGACTCTGGGATATTCTCCGTGAGTTTCTCCTTTGATTATTTGTATTTGTTGGTTTCCTCCCCGTTTCTCTTTAATCTTAGCCAGCAATGTTGGACATTCCTCATTAACATGCTTGAATGAGTTGCAATAGTTGCAAGTGGTACAAGGGTTCTGACAGTCCCTTTCCAAGTGTCTTGGTTGTGCATAGTTATAAAATATGATCTATCATTGACCTTGACCCATACCTCCTCCTCTTCCTCTTCCTTGAAATCCACCATGAGGGTTGAAGTTTCCTCTCCTAGGGGAATTATACTGCACAGTGCTTCCTTCTTGTTGTACTTCACCTTGAATTTTGTATATATCTCTCGATATTTCATGCATGAGATCGTAAGCCCTACAATCCATGTCATCGTGTCCTACCTATTTACAGAACGTGCAATACATATTTGTGGGTGTATTGACATATTTTTGCAGATAGTAACATTCACCAGGGCAATGTCGATTTCTACATACCTCGCACCAGGGTAGGGTAACTTGCTTCAAAGGGCTCGTAGCTCCAGAGGCCAAGTGTTCATGAAATAAGGGATAGTGTTCCTTGTCATGGCCTTCTGATTTGCATCTGATACACCATATGTCTTCTCTTTTATATTTTCCCTTGTCTTTCTTCATATCCTCGACCTGCAGTGATAAGATAGTTAGATGACTCAAGATTTGACTCATACCTGAGTTGGATTCTCCCATACGAGTTGATTCTAATTTCATGGCGATCTCTAGTGCCTCATCCTACGCAGCAATCTTCTATTGCATCAGAGGAACTATGATGTGTGGTAAGAGGGCAGCAATGAACCATTCCTTGTTCTACTCATCTGGGATCTGAAAACTCAAATTGTCTGTCAAAGTCTTAAATCTCTGATCAAACTCCCACACAGGCTCAGTTGTTCTCTGCTTGATTTCTTTTAGTTTTGTAATGCACTGCAACTCTAACGTAGGTTTCTTAAATTCGGAAATTAGCGCAGTATTAATGGCGTTTAGTAATTTAGGTGCAGCTCCTTGGATGAATTTCATGTACCAGCTCAGTGCGCGGTCTCTTAGGGTAGTACTGAACTGAGCTCGTTTGACATCTTCATCGGTGATATTCTTAATAATCGAAACAGCTTCACATAGAAACTAGTGTTGATCAGGATCCTCATATCCATCTCCTCTAAAGGTGGGTAACCTCATCTCATCTACCATAGATATTCCTAGGTTTCCTAACTAAGTATGTGGTGGGATGCTAGCGACAGTGCTCTGAGCGTTCTGATGACTTAGGTTACTCTGGTTACTTAATGTTGTTGAAGCAACAGGAGGAATAATATTACTTACTTCAACAGTTGGCGCAGTTCTTGAAGTTTTTGGCTCTTCTCAGTGAGGTTCCTTTGTCCTAACGGATTCTAAATTCTCTTTGTCTATCAGATCTGCCTCTTCTCCACTGTATAACCCTTCATCTCTATAGTTCTTCTTAAACAGGTTCACGAGGTGAACTTCTCTGAATAATTTCCCACTGCATGTATGTCTAGCCTCTGTGTCGTTGTCGCTATCTGAATTTTTGAACATTATATATTCTGATCTAACCGATTACTGTATCTTCAAGATTTTCTTCTCATGCAATAGTATCTTGATATTAAACTTCAGAAAATGTAAAAATTTTCCTCTAGGTCCCTTAAAGAAATATCTCTCTGCTTGGCTATACGATTCCACTCTATCAACATCAAACTCAGTGATATACCCTCCAATGGTGCTATCAAACCAGTGATCTACTACTCTTGGCACGGTGTTATCAACTCTCTTGACCTTCTTGATCAGCGTCGTCATCCAAACCACAGGTGTTGTGAGTCTGACTTTGAACTAGGTATCTGCTAACCTAGCTAGCCACTCATATAGCTCCGGATGGATTCATCCAAAGAAAATCTCATGTATATCAGTAAAGATATATCTTCCCAACCAATCCTCTGTTCTAAGATTAGGGTTCTTGTTTTGGGATTCAGCGGAGTCCTTTTCTTGATCTTCTATCTACTTCTGAATCTCTGTCTTCGATGGAAACCACCTTGACATTCCCTCAAGAATATTCATGTCCCAAAAATGGAACCATTTGTCGGCACAGGGGCAGACCCAAGGTTCAACTCTAACAACACACCAACAATCCCTAACTATTGGCCCTTTCGGCAACACCTACGAAGCAGATGAAGTCTCACCCGAAGTAGATATAGGGGGTTGCAGGACACAGGTGTCTACAACCAGAGGAAATGCAGAGTGGATTCACAGCAACAACACACAGCCACCTAGTTATCCTTTATATTCCTTAAGCCTATTGCGCAAGTTACATTTCATATCTAACACAATATCATGATAGCAGCATATCAAATGACAGAGAACACATCATCAATCACACATAACACAAGATATACATGGTTCACCCTCTCCCTAGGGATATGTCCACAGAACTATGCTTTATGATATATTAATATGGAAGCATACAGTTCTTATCTATGTTCTTAGCTAGAGGATCTTCTCTTCTTCTCTCTCTTTCTCTCCCCTCCCTGCGCACCCAGCTAAAGATATTACAATACTAGAAGCCTCTCACACTCATCACTTCTCTCTCACACAGTAGTACTCACTCAATCATACAATAACACTAAAACCTCAACCAACTTAGCACCAACCCATTCCAGGTCCTTTAGACCTTTATTTATACATTACAATAGCTCTCGGACACCCTTATGTTAAAACCTAAGTGTCAAAACCCTAGATACCAAAACCCTAGGTGTCTAAAACCCTAGGTCAACTTGACATATGTTTTCAGGGCTTCTCTAGCCTGTCTTTCCTTCCTTCGCTCGCGGTGCTTCAAAGCATATTTTGACATCTTCTTTCACTTTTTGAGTTGTCCACAATCCCTCTTCCTTGATGATCTGTCTTCCTCGATCTCCTCATCCAACGGCTTGCTTTCTCTTACTTTGCTCTGTATTTTCTGCTCTTTTTCTCACTTCGACCCAGTATATTTCACTGTTTCTTTCGCGTAGTTCACATTTTTCCTTTTCTCCCTTAATATTCACTTGCTTCCATAAACAAAGGTCGACATTCAGCATGTGACTAAGGCAGGTGTTATGCAATTGGAAACCTTGAATGGAGAAGCCCTGGTAGGCATGGTGAATGGAATTTGGATCAAACTCTATAGAGATGGTCGACCGTCTTCTTCGTAATCTGCATTGGACACGAACACAAGTATCATAGTAGTTGTACTATAGTAAGGAGGTAAAATATATAAAAACAAACAAAAAGTAGAAAAAGGAAGAAAACAAACAAAAAGTAGAAAAAGAGAAGAAAACAAATAAAAAATCAAAAACAAGAAGAACTACAAAGATAAACAGGGAGTATCACATAGAAAAATGGAGTATCACATAGATAACCAAAGAAATGCAAAGGTAGTTAAGTGTGCGTAAATGAAAATCATATGACAGTTAAAAATCCATAAAGCATGGAAACGACAGTTAAAAATCCATAAATGACAAAACATATTGGAGATGCGTAGTCATAAATAGAAGGTTTCATCGAGGATTGGGACAAACTAGCAGATCGAAGGAAAATTTGGGCAGAGGATTTGGCATTAATTCCACAGTAAGGAAAGTATTGATTGCAAATTTTGACCAAATTCAACACTTTCGTTGGGCGTGAAAGAAATTACACAGATGTCGAAGTGTTATAAAATCATAGAAGGGCCCAACAAGGAAGGTTATTTGTATTTGATAAGAGTTGTGAGCATACAGAGTGAACTAGAGATGAACCACATTCAGACAATAACCAACACAGAACAGTCATCGAACTCAGTTGCAGATAACAATGCCACCATTGAAAGTTGGGGCACCATCAATCGCAACATGCAAGCAAACAAAAAGACCATCGATTGCACCAGTGTTCAAGGAAACTCCCGGAGCTTCGGATTCGTAGTAGAGATTTCACAAGGACTATATACTTCCAAGGAAATACAATGTGCCACAAGTTAGAGTACCCACATACATAAAAATATTCGTTGGTCACACCAAAAATATCACCTGGTGTAATTGTCGAAGGGGACATGTTAGGAAAGATTGTTTCTTTGAAATTTGTAGACCATGACATAACGGATGAAAAGAAGTTTTCTAGGCTGGAACAAGAAATACTGCTTGAACCACAGACTTAGGCGACAGGACTAGAGAGAGAATGAATATTAAACTTGCTGGAGATCCTGAATTTTGGTTGAAGTATGGAAATAAACGCTTGTGTAAAAATGATACTAAGTTGCATCCATGGAGGAATGTTGTGGCTAGACCCATCACTATCCATTGATACACAATTAATTGCGTAGATCACAGGCTTTCTGAAAGTAAGAGAGGATCAGGCAACATTGTTCACAAACAAGGCAGGGGAGAAAGCACTATCGTAATTTATGAAGGATAAGTTTCACACCTTCAGAGGGAAGACGGGGTTGGATGTTCCAAATATAAGTGACGATGTTGTCCAATTTGCAATGCAGGTATTGTCCTGCAAACTATTGAGAAAATACCGCAAGGATGATGTGTCTGTCGCGGTAAGCGCAACTGTGAAAAAATGCACAGAGGGGGTCCAAATGAATTGGACCACATTTTTGGTAAATCATTTTTTGATCAACTACATAGAATCCCAGGAGAAATGCATAGAGTTTCTTTATTTCTTCCTTCTCATACTAATTGCACTAGTTATATGGAAGTAACTCGGTGATTACCAATGTTTGAGAACAACCAGCAACAGTAATGCAGCTACGTGGTATGAAAACCTATGACATGTGACAAACAAGCGGAGACAAATCGATAAAAATGTTGCATTCTATGTATACTTTGACAAGATCAAACACATAGTAACGCATACGATGTGCATCATCACCCAGATGGTAGAGACTTACCAAGATATTGTGTGATTTAAAGAAGGGATGCACCATATGTACATCCAATCCAAAAGAGACCCTGTGCACTAGTGGTTTCCAACCATCTATAAATTGATAGTGGATGATGTATGCATGATCACCAATAATTGGGAGGATGACTGAAAATTTACAGGGGATCAAACAGAACACTCTCACAAAGAAGAAACACAATACAAGGACGAGGAAGAACTACACGAAGGACATGGAAATGGGAAAAACAATGGAACAAGGAATATGTCAAAGATAGGACCATTAGTAGAAGAAGTGCAACAAACAGTCCTAAGAGCTGGGGTCAAACGAAAACATAAGGGGAAGGGTCCAGCGGTAGATGTGCACAAAAATATGAAGGCCCACAAAGTACCACCTGTTTATAATCTGACATATGATGACATGGATAGAATCAACTACCAAGTAAGGGATGTCGCAGAGGAGGCCATGGAAGAAGAAACACAGAAACATGATGAACAGCACCAGAAGGTGCATGACTATTTAATGTTGATACAACAGCTATTGGAGAAAGTGAGGATAACACCAAAGTAAGGTTTGGGTAAAGGACTCTCAACGAGCTTGATTGGGGAAGAAAGGACTCCCAATCCATTCTTGTCAAAGTTAGTATACGAGCACAGAGTGTTGGAGATCGAGTTAAATGAAGTCGAGTTCCTGATGCCAGAACCACAAGAACATATGAAAAAACTAAGTCACCCGAACATATTGGTGTCATGGATGCCTATACAAGTACTACAGAGCTTGCAAATAGGTATTATACAGGAGATAAGTCTTTGTGCAGAGTTAGCATGCAGAGAATTGATTAAGGTGATAGAAGAGAAGACACAAACACGACAAAAGTATACAAATTCTCTACAAGAAAAGAGCGAAGTTGAAGGAAAATTTGAGAGAGCATTGAAGGAGAAGAATGAAGCCAAGGAAAAGGTAGAGAAATCATTAAAATAAAAGGACAAGTTCGAGGAAATGGCACAACGGATACAAACAGTCATGCAAAAGTTGTATAAGGAGATCCTCAAAGTACCAATAGTAGTAGAGGTCATAATGGAAGAGCGAGTCTCAAGAATCGATGAAGTCATTAAAGGATTCCGCACAAGGATTGAAGACTTGCAATCGCGTAGTACACTGGGAACACCACTAGAGGAAAGAGAAGGAAGAGAGAGAATCATGATGACCGTGGTGGAAAACATCAAGAAGATAGATGAGGAATGTGAAAAAAACAGTAAGGAAAGTGCACAAATCTAGAAAAACCTGATGATCTAGGTGGATATCGGTGGCCACCCACCTATTCCAACTAGCCCAAAACATTTTGTTGGAAATTTACTATTTTTAGCAATTTTCGGGTCCTAAACTTCTGGGGCCATTTTGAGGGCCTAAACGACGTTTTTTCGTGATCGGACACCTCAATGATTGTCAAAGGAATGATTGATATTAGGAAACGAATCTCCTCGTTGATACCTTTCCAACAAGCTATCGTGCACCCCAAACGGATTTCGTATGCCAAAGTTACACCCCTGGGAAGTTTTTTACACCAAACTACCCAAAACGGGGTCCACAAACCTATTGGATTTTCATCTTCTAGGGTTAGGGTTTTGGATTTTATTTATGTTAAAAATTCCTTTGGAACCTCATTGTAACAATCATATTCTTTTGGATGAGAATATCCATCACATATATTCTCATATATAAGCTACCACCATTCTAGCGAGTCTTTTACTCTGTATTTCTGCAGTTTTGTACATTTCGCTCATTAATAGAAATTGTGTATTACTATATCTCTGTGTTTATGGTTACATCTCTGGTATATCTCTCTTATATTATTGGATATCTAGTATATCTCTATAAATTTCTTTATTATATCTCCTCTCTCATTATGTACAAAAAATAATCTGGATCACATGATGGAGGATATAGAGATGAAGGTCGTAGAAGCTAGATTGCGAGATGTGTAGAAAAAGGTGCAGAAGGCCTCGGAGAGCATAAACACTCTATCATGTTGAATGCATGATGACAATTTTGGCAGAAAGGAATTCATATGATGAAATCGAAAAGATACGAGACCAGCAGAATGTCCTCCAGCAGCGATTGAGACCATTGTAATACAAAGCACTAAGGGTGATAAGGGAATTGTCAGTTGTGCAAGGAAAAGTGAAGCAAGCAGCGCACAACATTGAAGAGAAACTTATGACCCTGACTTTGCAAGGCATAGAGGAGGTTTTGGGAACAGAGGAAGAAGTAACAAAGGAATTTGCGATAGCAAAGGACACCTCCCAAAAGTTCATGGAGACATGTAAGAGCCCGACACAACAGACCTGAGTGGCTCGGGACGAGCCACAGGTGAGTGTTGGGGGCTTGTTGGACAGGAATTTTGGATACAATTTTGAGGAAAATCCTATGTATGAAATAAATGCACAGCAGTAGAAGAAATAAGAGAAGGAAGAAGCGGAGTGCACAGTAAACATGCATTCGGGATTGAAGTGCACAGTAAAAGCATACTTAGCTGAGCATATAGAAAGAGAAGAAAGCGGGAAAAAAGAAAGGACAGCAGTTCAGCATGCAAAAGAATAAATATGCGCAAAAGTAGGAAGAACAGCAGTCGAGAATGAAAAAGTATCATGCAAAGGAAAAATCAAGAAAAGAATGATCGAACAAAGAGTCAACCTAGTTGTAATGAGTCAGAATGAGTTGTACTTGGGTTTTGGGGTTAAACAAGTAGGGTTTTAAGCCCTAGAATCCATGTATAAATATGTAATGGGTCGGGCAGAATAGGTTGTTGTTGTTGGTTGTTGACACCAAGAGAGGAGAGCGAGAGAATAGATTGAGAATGAAAGAGTTTATTTCTGATTTTTTAGGGAGAAGTCGCAAAGAGATACTTGCACTGCAGAGTGACTAGGCAAGGTGGAGAGAGAGATATCATGATATATCTATTCTAAGCGTAGTGTGCAAGCCTGAGATGATTAAAGAAATAATAATAAAGAATCCATTTTTTGTGGACGTATCCCAAAGATGGGTGAACCACGTTAATTATTGTGTCTTCTTTCCTTTTTATGTGATTGATCATGAATGTCCTCTTTATGCATGTTAGACTAGATATGTTTATTATATGATAATTGTGAAGTGGTTATGAATGTTACAGTGAATAGTTTATGTTGAAGTATACATTATAATGGTGCTAAATAACTTAATTCACCAATTAATCAAGGAATAACACACAGGATAATGCACACAGAGTAGATAAGTAAGAATGAACATGATGATTGCCTCCATTTCCCTCACTATTGTAGAAACTTGGTTCCTGCAGCCCCAATAGATGCCTCAAGTGAGACATCACTTACATTTAGATGATGTCGAAGGGTCAGTTTATGAAGAGTTTTTTTGGTTATATAACTTGAACCTAGGGTCTTACAACCACGTGCCAACATTGACCACCATAGTATGAGTGGATGCCACGCCAGCCCCCATTACTTAAGCGTGTGGGGATAGCCACAGAGTGGATTTTCAAGAACATTCTAGAATGTCCAAAACCTTATCACAATTGAGGGTTGAGGAATTCAAAACACTACACCTAAATGGATATCGATCTATGTTAAATACTGGGATGATAGGAGGAGAAGGGGTTTCATTCTTTTGCATTGTTTCTTGTTCCATAGCTGAGAAAAAAATCTGAGAGTGGTATGTTATGAGAATAACTATGGAGGAAAAGGATTATGTAGCAGTCATTCAAGCCACAGTGTCAAAAGGTAACTCCATAGTGATTTCACATTATTATGTATGTGCATTTTATAACTGAATAAAATAGAGAAAATCATAGGCCTCACCTTCTAGCTAGGTTTTCTCTTGTATTGCATTTTTGTTGATAAAAAATGTGGTCACATTTATTTTCCCGCTCCTGTAATAATAAAAACAAATGACATCAGAAGAAGAAAATTTCAAACATTTTCAAGTTCATGGCATAGCCCTCAGTCTCAGCTTCATCACAAATTTTTTGGATTCAAAATTTGAGTGTATGCTCAAGATATCTAGGTTTTTGTATATCAGGCAAAAAGTGTTTCTTCCATGTGGAATAAAGCTAATTTTTCTTGGAATTTAAAACTCTTGGAACCATATTATCTTGGAACACATCATTCCACACTTCGAATTTTTCTTGATTTTTGCCTCCCCACACTTCCTCTTCCACATTTCCTCTCCTCTCCATACTTAGTTTATTTTTTTATTTTTCTAACACACCCCTTCCCCCTCACTTCATCTCACTCCATTCTCCTCTCCCCTTACTTCCCCTTCTCCACAATTAGAATTATTTTCATACTTCACACTCCACTCACCTATCCTCTCCCCTTACTTTCCCCCTTATTCTATACTTATAATTATTTTGGTTTTTCCTTCCCCCATCAGACGTATAAACTCAACTTCTCCCTCACCTCCCTTATCCCTCGTTCTTCATTTTTTTGCTCCATCTTACTTAACCAATTTATTAAATTTCCCTTCCACCTTATCTCTCCTCCTCACCACATTCCACGGCCCCCTTTACCTCTATGACCCCTTCTTCTTTGTGTTGGCATGTTTTACACGTAGCGTATGCTTGTCATTGATGGAAAGTACAGCAACGATGATGGCTTGAGTACGGGTATAATGTGTCAGGCGAGCACCAGAATTATTTTGGGGAGACACAACAGAGCAAGCTCGTGAAGACCAGAAGAGATAGTGAAGAGGTGCACGCAGAGTGCAAGCCCGTGTTTTTCATTGATGGCGAAGATCAACACGAACAGTAGCATAGCGATAATGGCAAGATCTTCAGTGTAAGCTCAGAAGGAGGAAAACAATCAAAGCACGACAAAGGTTTCGTTTCAGAGTTTTGCAGATAGGGAAATCCAAAGGAAAGAGGTTCGAACTCACGATATGCGAAATCACAATAACAATCCTCACCGTTGGAGTAATAGGACACGTGAAAATCAATTAGAATGTTGTTGACTTGCACATTGGAGGAGTCAACAGATCATGGTGTGGGAACTCGCAATCTACGAGATCACAAAAATATCTGGACCGTCCAATCATCTAGATCATGGACCGTCGATCAAGCATGATGAAGTCCTGTGAAGTTGCGAAATCGCGGTAAGATATTAACCGTTGGTTCCATAGGACACATGGCGAAAGATCATCGTTTCGCTGATTGGAACATCAAAGGAGCGAAGTGCTTGTTTGATTGGTGAGTGGTCATATCTCAAGGTCACATCGTCGAAGGCTTAAGGGAAGGAGCTAATTGCTAAGTTCCATCTCGGTGTTCGCAACTTGGAGCATCAAGACCCTTCATCACAGGATCGTGATATGTGAGATCACAAAAAGATCTGGACCATCATATCACCAAGGATTGTGGACCATTGATCAGGCATGAAGAAGGCTCGTGAAGTGGCGAAAATGTGATAAGATCTGGATCGTTGATCCAAGAAGGGCACGTGGAAATAGATCAGAGCACGACAGAATACCCGAGATGCAAAAGTGCAAAATGTGTTTTCGAATAAGGTTGTGGTCACAGGTAGAGGTTACATCTGCGAAATATGGAGGAAGAAGCTAGCGGTGTTAAGTTCCATCTCAAAGTCTCGGCGATCACGACTTGGAACATCAAGACCCTTCATCACAGGAATCACGATATGCGAGATCGCGATGAGATCTGGACCGTCAGATCATTGGAGATCTCGACCGTTGATCAGGCTCGATGAAGTTGATAAGTTCGTGAAAGATGAACCACCTTTTGGCGCAGCCTGTGGTCACCGCTGGTGGTCACGTGAGGGGAAGATGCTAGCAGTTCTAAGCATCATCTCGGCGTCTTGGTGATCACGACTTGGAGATTCGATACCCTTCATCACAGGAATGTCGAGATGTGAGATCATGAAATTCAAATTTTGTTTAGTGCTCGGTCACATCTAGTGGGCATATGAGATAAACGTGTAATCCTGCAGATTTAATCCAATGGTACTGGTTAATTGGAAACTTGATCGAAGGGTTACTGTTGCTCTTCACAGTTAATTGATCATTTACGATTCAGTTGCTGATGCGTTTTCTTGGAGGTTCACAATGTAACTACGTGAAACGACTGATGTTTTTTGAAGAGGACTCGAAGAGACTTAAGGGTGATCGCCAGAGGAGCTGAAGAGTTTCAAGGAATCTGCCAGTGGAATGAAGACGGTTCATAGAGGCGACTGACAGATGGAAGAGCGTTGAATCCTGTAACTGCAACAGAGAGGATGAGTTTGACTGTGACAGAGAAGACGAAGAGTCTTGACTGTTGGAGAGGCTAAGGAATCACGGCATAACACCCAGTGATGATGGACACATGGGTTTAACCGCCAGAGAAGTTGAAGTGTTGCAATGATGATCAGGCAGAGCACTCGACATGGGGTGTTAAGTACCTATACCAAATCTGAAAATATACTTCAATAATACCAAGAATAAACCATAAACCATTCACCATAACATGAACACAAGAAATAGAGAAAACTCTTGAGGTAGGGTAACACCATATATTAATCCTTATGGAAGGATAAAACTCCTCAAGCAATCCT
>SNQJ01S0020146.1:141093-151672 GCA_010110895.2 Picea sitchensis | reverse complement strand
CCGATGAATTCCTTTAGGACTTCATTCATCAGCCTCATGAATGTGCTCGGCACGTTTGTCAAGCCAAATGGCACGACCAACCATTCGTACAAACCTTCGTTTGTCTTGAATGCTGTCTTCCATTCATCACCTTCCCTCATGCGAATCTGGTGATATCCACTTTTCAGATCAATTTTTGAAAAATAATTTGTCCCACTCAGGCAATCCATCAGATCATCCATTCTCGGCAGTGGAAATTTGTACCTGATGGTAATTTTGTTGATTGCTCTAGAGTCGGTACACATTCTCCAACCTCCATCCTTCTTCAGACTAAGCACCATTGGAATGGCACACAGACTCAGGCTTTCCCTGACCAATCCTTTGTCCAACAAATCCTGGACCTGCTTCTTGACTTCCTCATTTTCCTGTGGCGTCAATCTGTACGCAACCTTATTCGGAAAACTGGCTCCCTGTATGAGGTCGATGTGATGACTCACACTCCTCATTGGTGGCAATGAACGAGGTAGTTCGTCCACGATGATATCAACGAACTCTCCTAGCAGTTCCTGAATCTCATCCGGTAAGTCATCCACTCTTGTGCTAGTCAGGACAATTCTCGGTTTCCTGACCACAAAGAATTGTGGATCTTCCTTCTTCTCCATCTCTGTGAGAAGTTCCTTCCCACTCGTGAGAAGTATGGTGTTGCTTACTTCCGGCTTCACCTCCTCGTCCTTTTTCGGAAGCAATCTGTGTGTCCTCCCATCTTTCTCCAAAGTGTATGTGTTCATTCTCCCGCCATGAACCACATTTCGGTCATATTGCAATGGTCTACCCAGCAATACATGACATAAATCCATGGGAATGACATCACATAGAACCTTATCCTTATATTCACCCATTTTGAAATCAACTAAACATTGTTTAGTGACACTCACCTGATGTCCCTTCTGTAGCCATGAAACCTTGTATGGACTCGGGTGATCAGTCGTATCCAGCTCCAACTTTTCTACCATCTCGGTCGAAACAAGGTTATATGTGCTTCCGCTGTCCACAATGACCTTGCACTTCCAGCCCTTGGTCTTGCATGTAGTCCTGAACAGTCGGCTTCTCTGAGCTGTGTCCTCCACCTCTTTCTCGGGCGTTAAGAGAACCTTATGCACCGTCAACGACCTTCCTTCTTCGGTGTCTTCATTCTCAACATCACGCCTCTGCGCCTCAGCGATGTGAGCTTCTCCTCTATCCGTTTTCCTGTCTGGACAATCAACGGCTTTATGTCCATCCTTTCCACATGTAAAACATGTGATGATTCCTCCTTTGCCTGTTCCCCTACCTCTGGTACGAGGAAAAGTGTTTGCGTCAGCATATCCGCCACCCTGCTCTGTATGCTGTCTCCTCGGCTCAGCATATTGCTGTCCTCACTGTGAGGTTCCACCTCTCTCAATATTACCTTGAGGCTTCTTCCATTCCTCCTTGGGCTTTTGAAATTTATCTCGGGCAACTGCCTTGCCTCTGGGTTGACTTCTGCCTCGCCCTCGCTGACCTTGCTTACGGCTCAGCTTCTCCTCGGCTTTCAGAGCCATCTGGTAAGCATCCTCAACCGTTCTAATAGTTTCCATGCTTAATTCATCCTGAATGTCGTATCTCAGACCATTCAGATATCTCGCCACCTTCTCATCATTGCTCTCTCGATGACCTGCTCTGCTATTGAGCTTGTAAAACTCTTCGGTGTACTCTTTCACCGTCATCAACTTCTGCCTCATGTTCTGCATTCGCCTGAACAATGTGATCTGGTAATCTCTGGGGATGAATTTTGCCTTCATCTTAGCAATCATTCAATCCCAGCTTTTAATCTTTTGTTTTCCTTTGGAACGTCTGTCTACCTGAAGCTCGTCCCACCATAATGCTGCATGTCCCTTCAATTTTGTGACAACATGCCTTACCTTTTTATCCTCTTCGATATATTCATAGTCGAAGTAGGTATCAAGAGATCTGATCCAGTCTAGCAACTCTTCTGCATCCAGGCTTCCTTCGTAAGCTGGAATATCCATTTTGGTCTTGGAACTCATCCTGGCGATAGCTTTTATCAATCACGCAGTTGATGCATCCTCTGCTGCGACCTCTTCTTGTGGTACCGCTTCAGCTTCACCTTCGGAGTCACTTAGATCTCCAGTATTGGTTGTGCATCTCTGTGCTGCTTCCATATCTTCCATTCTTGCATGAAGATTTCGTATTTCCCTTTCCATCTCTACATTTTGTCCTTGGCTACTTCTTTCTCTGGACAATTCCCTTTCCCCCTCTGGATTGGGTGATTGTCTACCTCTTCTCGGCAGCATGGCGAAATTTTCTCTTATCTTCTGCTACAGAAAACAAAGAGATTTTCTAGCTCTGATACCACTTGATTCTAACACGCCACTCTGGGCACGTCCACTCCCACCAAGACCTTCCTTTATCCTAGGCCTGAAGAACTTCAAGGTTCTTCTGATCCCTTATCGGGACCCCTTAATACCCACAGAATTCTCTCCGTGATCTCCCTTTGACTTATCGGGAAATCGGGTTTCGCGATATCGCGAAACTAGCGAGGACGTTCCTCATGCTACCCAAAACCCCAAAACCCGATGGTTCTGAATGTCAATGCTCTCTGTTCCTGTCGGGGATTTCCCTATCGTGAAATCAGCACATGAGATGCCACGATTCACTTGCACCACAAATCTCCGAACCCCGAACTCCGATACGCACGTGCGCTCTCTCCTTGCCACGTCACCTTTTCTCCGCTCTATCGGGAATCATGTGATCATGATTTCATAGGTCGCAATCCCTTGGCACTAGAAAATCCTGAATGTCAAACCCCGATTTCTCTGGATTTCAGACACGTGTCCAGCTCGGGATCCACGGTCCAAATCTCTTCGGGAAATCACAACTCGCGATTTCGGTTTTCAAAAGTCCCATGACCACGGAACCTCCGATATATCGATGAGCTGAAGTTTTGATGGCTCTTGGACTCCTCGTGCGCCTAAGGGATAAATCCCGTGCAACTTCTCCAAGATCTGACGGTAGGCGGGACTTCACGAATCTCCTCCTGCGAGATCTGGCCGTCTATTCCTCCTCCTTGAAGAATTCTTCCGCTCTAAAGCTCCTTCCTGTTCGAACCTTCTCCTGGGTCCGTCTCCGCAGTATCACGAAGGCACTATCCCTCCTGAGCATGTCAACTCTGACTCCTTCAAAGACTTTGCACACCCTAGTTGTGCTTGATCTTCAACAACTCCCCTAGTGTTGAGTCTTTCAGACTCTGTGCACCTCCGGCAACAACAGTCTCTGCCTTCTTTTGCTCAGACTAGCCACTGAGACTTCAAGTTCAACCTGCACTTCTCCTGCACGGCTCTACCAACCCACTTCAACTTCTGGGTGAATGAGAATAAGGGTTTAACTATCGAGCCTCATCAATGCACTCTATGTGGATGAATTCAACTGCAGTCTATGCAGGAATCTCTTGGCTCAGACAGAGAAACAATTGAAACTTATTCTCTTCTCTCTCAAACCTTAGTTAAAAACCCATGAAATCATATGCACAGCATATTCAAAGCAAATGCATGACCAGAAAACAAACATTCATGAACACATAAACAACATACACAGAGAAACAACACCAACCATGAAATTGAATCAAAGACTCTCTTCTATTAATTCAAAAACATCTGTACATGGGTGTTCTTCACAAATTCTTCGCTTTCTCTCTCTCCTTGCTCCTGAATGCTTGAATCTGAATAATGTTACAATGTACAAAGGTGGGTGTCTATATCCGTTTTCCCTCTCGAAACCGAAACTGTCTAATCTATACTTAAACATCTATCTACTTGCATTAAATCTATTAAATGGCTTCCTACCTACTAACGACGAGAGCTTAAAGGCTCAAGGTCCCCTTTACAATACAAGTGCGCTTATTTATAAATGACTTCATTTAAAGGACGGCACAATACTTCCAAAGTATTTCAAAATGCATGCTGGCGTTGTCCATCTATTTCCTCTCAATGTGTTGGCTCGCTTGATGAGTGAGCGATGCTCCTGCATCAATAAATTATCCTTGTCGTTGATCTGGCGATTTCACATGCGACGGTCACAACTCAATCCGACTTAATATGATCATTTGTTGGATCAACCACAGTCGTCGATATTCGAGTCTATGAGATTTGACGATCTAGACCAATTATGGGATTGGAACTAGTGAGTCGATTAATTATCCTTTCGATCTCTGAAATCTATCCCTGCCATTTATCTGGTGATTGCCCATCCGACGGTCACAACTCAATCTGACTTAATCTAATCATTTTTTGGATCAACCCCATTAGTTGATATTCAGGTCTATGAGATTTGTCTATCTAGACCAATTGCGGGATTTGAACTAGTGAAGCGTTTAATTCTCCTTCCGATCTCCGCAATATATCCCTGTCGTTGATCTAGCTTGCAGATTCGACGGTCATGATCCTCCAATGGTGGTCAAGCTCATGGTCACTCATATGACCAACGTCCGTAATATGAGATGATCAACACGGTCCATTTCTTGATCGGACGGTTGTTGAGGCTTCTCACCCCAAGCTTAGTTTTTATTTCAAAGCTTTGATGTCTTAATACTGTTCGCTCCTCCTCCTGAGATTATGATTTTGATTCTGAGCTTTGATCTCTCCATACTGTTCGGTCCTCCTCATGAGCTTACACTTCCTGTCTCTACATACTGTTTGACATTTTATGCTAGCTGACACATTGTTGACATCAATGAAAATCTCATCTATGGTAAATCACAATGATAATTCATCTTAACAAAAAATCATCACATCGATTGTTGACATCAGTGACAATATGTCCAATACCTCTTTTGCACAATCCTGTTTTGATTTGCTGAAAGTTGCACTCTCATCGAAGGTGATGTATCGGATAATCTTAAATTTCCAGTTACCGATAATATATATCCTGTATTCCTTATATCTGTCACTGTAACCAACAAATATGTCATTCTTTTCAGATGGATCAAATTATTTCCTCTTTTCCTTGGGGAAATTCACAAATATGAGTGAACCAAATATCCTTAGATGGTTGACTTTCGACTTCTTTCCTTAAAACAACTCCTATGGTGTCTTGTTTTCAAGTACTTTGTGGGGACATCTTTTCTGCACGTGCATTGTAGTATTTTCTACTTCTTCCCACGCATGCATAGGTAGATCTTGATCATGGATCATAGCCTTCACCACTTCTAAGATCATCCCATTCTTCCTTTCTCCTACTCCATTCTGCTCATGATTGTAGGGAGTAAAATTCTCCCTCTTAATCCCAACTTTCTTGCAATATTATTTGAATTCCTCTGAAGTGAATTCTCCTCCATTATCTGATCGCAAGGTCTTTATCTTCCGCTCTGTTAGGTTTTTTACCCATGCCTTAAATTCTTTGAATTTTCCAAACACTTCATTATTTTCCTTCAACAAATAGATCCACGTTTTACATGAATAATAATCAATAAAAGACACATAATATACATACCCTCTTAGAGAAGTTTCTGACATTGGTCCACACACATCCGAGTGCATGATGTTCAATACTCTTTTGTCTCTGCTATCACTACTAGGAAAGGAGTGCTTCATGTTATTTCCTTGTGTGAAACCTTTGGACACACCGTCTGGTTTTTCCTAGATCTCTGGTAGTCCCGTCACCATCTTTATCACACTCGGTAGGGCCTTGTAATGTAGGTGAACAAATCTCATATTCCATAATTCACTGGGATTCATAGTGTCGTGAATTAATGTTGAATCTGATCACCCTTTCAATTATTAGAGTCCTCCCTCTTCAACTCCAATCACCACAACATCATCAAAATTATTCCCTCTAGGACACATAAGAACTTGTCCATCAAAAAATGCAACTCTGTAACCCTTCTCATCCAATGCTGAAATTGAGAGAAGGTTCTTCTTCAATCCAGGAACATAGAGAAATTCCTTCATCTTCATTTGCTTTCCTAAGTCTAACTTGTAGGAGGATTATCCTACTCCTTTGATTGGATATTGATATTAATCTCCCAATTTCACCTTGTATGGTGAATCCTTATGAGTAAGGTTATACAACGAGTCTTTATAACCTGTCATGTGCTTGGAATCACCACTGTCCACCATCCAAATGTAACTTCCCTGAGCGGGGATTCATGTAAGGGATGAGATAAGAACATACTCCTCATCACTTGATTCATCTTCCTTTGAAACCTTCTTGGGTGGCTCATCATATTCAACTGTATGAACATGATGCCTTTTACCTCCTTTATTTTCCCTTGGTCTCTGAATGAGGGAAAAATTCCTAGTAATGTGTCACATTATCTGAAAATAGAAATATATGATAATTGGGTTATTTCTTCAAACCTTTTGAAACTTCTTGGGTGAGGAGGGTTATTTCTTTCTCTTTCCTTTCCTAGTGTGGGAATCTAGGGCTTGATCATCATCTTTCATATTCTCTTCTCCTGCTTCCATCCTTTCTTCTTCTTGGTTGCAATCTTCCCATAGCCTACTGAACTTGGGTAGATTCCTTCTTGAGCATATCACTTGAATAAATGCATCTCATGACCTTGGGAGGCCATTCAAGGTGATCATCACCATTTCTTATCCATTCATTGTATCACCAATGAATTATATCTACTCCTTGATCTAGTTCACTCTTGAGAAGTAAAAGTGGATGGTTTTTGAATTCTGCATCCTCACATTCTTTAACTTAGTTCTCAAGGTCATTCTTCGGTTGATGTTGTTGACTTCAAACAACTGGGTTAAGGAATCCATCATTTATTTTGGAGTGGATAATGAAGATATGTGATGAATAAGATGGTCGTTAATGGAGTCTGTAATAATCCACTTTTATTTGACCATATCCTTCTTGTGCTTTCTTTACTTTAAAGCCTCATCAACCTCTGGTTCTAAAACCTCTTCTTCAGTAGACTTCTCTAGATCATGTTCTTCTAGGAGGAGGGATACTCTATACCTCTAGGGTATGAATTTTTCATCTCCCTCTAGCTTCTCATAAATATTGGCTATGATATTCATCCTTGTTGGAATTATTGATTGTGTGTTGTCATTGATGGAAACATGAGTCAAACATGCATAGTAATAAAAGAAAAGGAAGATCACCTTGTGGCAGAAGTAATTCATGATCATTTTTTATCACGATAGGATCAAACGTGTGTTGGCATGTTTACAGGCAGAGTGTGCTTGTCATTGATGGAAAGAACAACAACGATGATGGCATATGTATAGACAACAACAACAACGATGATGGCATGATTACAGTCAGAGTGTGAAATGATGATAAACAATAAAGAAACAATGATAACATAGGGAATGACGAGACCATGAGAAATTTCTATCTACAATCTGAGGAGGACTAGCACAGGGCAGAGAGATGGAGTTTCCAAATAGAACAGAGGTGCACGCAGAGCGCAGGTGTGTTCCAAGGTCGAGGTCAACTTCATTTCCAAAGCTTAGGAGAGATACCAGTTTAAAGAATTGCAGATGAGGTCCAAGAGACAGACTTGCAGGAGGAGCAAAAGTCGAGTCCTGTGAACACTTAGAAAATCTTCTAAGTTGGAGACATCCGAATCTCATAAGGAAGAGAGAAAGTGGTTGTTGGATCACCGATCCAAAAGACCAACAAC
This sequence comes from Picea sitchensis, assembly GCA_010110895.2. NCBI lineage: Eukaryota > Viridiplantae > Streptophyta > Pinopsida > Pinales > Pinaceae > Picea > Picea sitchensis. The sequence continues at coordinate 144,021 of SNQJ01S0020146.1, read as the reverse complement.
TGTTTGATCCAGTGGATTTGCGAGGAGGTTAGCCTTTGGGGAATCTCACTTTGAAATAATTGGCAACTTGAAAGTTGAATTACCCGAACCTCGAAATCCAAAATGAATGTAGACCATCGGATCTAGAGAAAAGGTGATGACCATCGGATTGAATTAGTGCAAGGACAGGATAATAAAGGGCTGAATCTGAGATCATGATCACCTGAATACTCATCGATCGTCAGATCAAATTAATTGAAGGGTAAGTTAAATGGGGCTAAAGAGTTGAGAATTTGATCATCTGAATACCCATCAGGCGTCATATCAAACGTGAATTTCTATTAGTAGTTGGATGATTCTAAAGTGGAAGGACAAGATAAGTTGGGTAAAGGGTGCACTAATATGAGCGGCTAAGAATAAAGGACTCATATCTACGGTCGAAAGGGCATATCAGACCCCCCTGAGCTTTCTNNNNTGGGGGGGGGGGGTCCGAGCAGGTGGTATTTTCCTTGTGGGACCCTCATATGTGTGATATTTTTGTTAAATCAGACCCCCCTCACTCATTACCAATTACTTCCTAACTCCCCCTCTGAGAAAACCACCAAACCACTCATGCATACCACCTCCTCACTCTGACGTCACACTCCACTACCACGCTCTGCCTCCACATTCCACTATACTGCCTACACATCTCACCCATGTCAGCAGACCACCTCAATAAGGACATGTGGAAGACCACGTCAACAAGTACACATGGAATAATCAGATGATGACAAGTGTCAAGAGGAAATTGGCTCATTCCATGTCAACAAGTGACGTAAGCAAACTACGCCACTCTCAGAGATTTAGTTTGGAAGGTTCATCACCAAAAAATGTCAAAAGTCCCGAAGTCTCGAAGGATGAAGGTCCGAAGTTGCTCTCAGTCGTCCGATCTAATTATCACTTCAGGTGCATTCTCAACAGGTTGATCTAGTTCAGTGGAAGGACAGTGTAAGTGGAAGTGTTAACCGACAATAAGTGATCTCCACCGCCTATGACTTATTCAACAGGTGACCATTCTGGAGGAGAATAAGCAGTGATCATCCTAAAGTCCCAAAGAGCCGAAGTGAACGAGGATCATTGATGTGATGAGGGACACGCATCAGTGGATTGTCAACTTTGGAAGCTTGACGTATGGGAAAAGAAAGGTTTGAGATTTGAAACTCCCGGATCTCGGATCACGAATTAAATTTCAAGCATTGATTTAGGGAGGTTAGATTTGATCTGTAAATCGTGAAAGGATAGATCTAAACCATCCATTCAAGAGCATCATCAAGATCATTAGGTCGATGGTCCCATCACATTGCAGGGCCATAACATGCTCTAGTCTTAATTTTTGGTGAGCGGGCTGCAATTCAAACCACGATTTTGGAGAAAGTACGCATGACATCTTGAGGTAAATTGCGGGGCAAAAATTAGTTTGATTCAAACCACCTTTGGATGTGCCCACAATCATGTGGTTACGTGAAGATCATATCCCAAGTTCATATCGAGAAAAAAAGCTAGCGCTCACTAAACCGAGATCGGGAAGCACCTTTTGAATAGGCATTCAGTCACCGCCAATGGTCACATGAAAGAAGGGGCTTAGAAGCCAAAGAAGCCAAATACAACTAGCTATAACTGACAGAGAAGATGAAGAGTTTCGACTGCCAGAGAAGCCAAGGAATCTCAGGATAATGACCACTGATGATGAACACACTGAGAATAACCAAAAAATAATTCAAAGAGCTTCAGGGTGATCACCAGAGGAGCTGAAGAGTCTCGAGGTAACTACCAGTAGGATGAAGACTCATTATAGATACAATTGACAGATGGAAAAGCATCGAAGACTGTAACTTCTAGAGAAGCCACATAATCCCAGGATAATAACCACTGATGAAGAACAGACTCAACATGATCGCCAGAGAGAACAAAGAGTTAGATGTATGATCTGGCAGAGGACTTGGTACGATAAATATACGTAGAACACAGAAGATATGGTTTCTTTTGTTGAGAGTTATTCATGCGGGTAGAAGCATGCTATGTGCAACAAATGAAACACATAGAAGAGGTGTAGCACATAGAATGGAAATGTTGCACAGAGCATAAAGCGTAGTAGACAGATATAGAATAGAGATGAATATCTGAGACAGGGAGAGAAATACGAGGTGTGCATGCAAATAAAGAGAAGAATATCATAAAGCTCAAGAATATGCGAGAAAGAAGACATTGATGCAGGAAAAGAAGATCGGTGTAGCAGAACAATGATGAGACTGGTAAGCCATTGACAAACATTGTAATAAGTTTCTGTAACAAAGTTTTTTTTTTTTGATATTTAGGGTGGTAGGGATGTNTGCAAGGGAGGATTGTTTTCCTCAGAGTTTCAAGTGGGTTCTTGAACACAGGAAGTCATAGCTTCCTTCTGGTTGCAGCCAGAAAAACTAGGGTGGTAGGGTGGTGCAAGGGAGGACTATTGTTCTCTGTTATACAGGTTGGTGCCTATGTGACTGGAAGCTGGTGCTTCCATCTAGTTGGTGTTGGAACACTCTGGGAGTTGGTGCTTCCTTCTAGTGGGTGCTAGAGAATCGAGAGTTGGTGCTCTCAACAAGTTGCAACCTGTACAGGTTGGTGCTTGTGTGACTGAAAGTGGGTGCTTCCATCAAGTTGGTGCTAGAACAAAAAGGGAGTTGGTGCTTCCTTCTAGTGGGTTCTAGAGAAACCATAGAGTCAGTTATCTCAGCAAGTTGTTGCTTGTAAAATAGAGATGGTAGCCTGAAAATGAGTTGGTGCTCATAAGAATGATAATGTACAGAAAATAAAGACTACTTATCATATCAAGAAGAAGAGGTTTTTCTCTTTATGGGTTTCCTCAGGAAATATCTGTCTCTGTATATTTCACGTGTGTGATTGATGTTGAATATTCTATTGCTT
>SNQJ01S0020146.1:91306-130164 GCA_010110895.2 Picea sitchensis | reverse complement strand
AATAGGTCTGTTTCTTTTCTTGTTTGCTTCTATGCATTAATTTTTGAAAAAGAAAATATCATTCTTTAAGCATATGTCTTACTTCATCATTTGATTTAGAGAGGTTGTTTAATTGTGTTGATGGGTCCTAAATCTCTTTAGTCAACAGTAGGAACCAAACCTGCCACCGAGGCCCAATTAGACTTTGTAGCATTTAATAGTGGAATGGTTCTCCAGATCTTGTGATCCGGCCAATTAATCGATCGGGTTTATGTTTTCTTGCAAAGGCGTCTCCTTTAGTTTGGACTTTCTCTTTTTTTTATTTTCTCTTAGGTGGGACTGGTATAAGATGGAAGTTGGTATAAACCAACTTGGCAACAAAACGGGAAAAGGTTCTAAATACTAGAGAAGAGGTTGAGCTTGGGATAACTCGTTGCTCAAGCATGTAGACAATGAGCATCTACCACAATCCTAGTACCAATACGTTAACCGTGTGAGTAATCTGACTTCTGGATGAGATACTAATTAGCAGAAAGAAAACACACATGTGATAACATAATGGCAAGTAAAATAATTCACTTAACTCTAATCATCCATCACATAATAACACAATGATTCATCTTCATCATTAAAGAAAAGAACTGTAAAAACATTGCATTAGATAACTTATCAATAGATTTAATAGCTCTTACTTGTTACAACATACATTCATGAGATGAGATAGGAAATAGTTCTTCTCAACATCTAATCATACACACATTTGATGGAAACAAAACTTTGTCTCTGGTCTAGAAGGACTTCTCAATTAAAGGCAGGTCCAAAATAATTCTTAGCAAAACTAGAAATGAGAGTTTATTGAAACAACCATCGACCCTTAACTAATCGGTCGATGATTTTTTTATAACATAAAATTAACTAAAAATAATGGCTAAAGTGTAGATAATTAACACAAAATTCGCCATGTGGCGTTTTCTCCTAATAGTTTGTCTAAAAATAATCTCAAAATATCACTTAAAGGGGTGATTCTTCTCATACTCCGACCAAATGATGAACAACGCCTCGTAGGTGTTGGCATATGGGAATTTGTGTTGTTCCATTGGGGCCACGAAAATCTCTCTTATCTCTATCACATGTGCTCGATACTTCACCAGACTGGTACTTAACTACTGCAGCGTAGCTCGAGCTTTGATTTGGTGTTCCATAAATTGTCATACCTGATCTGGTGCTATGTTTGTCAACTTTTCCAGTCTTTCAGCCAATGATGCATCTTTCTTGGTGTGTGATTCTACTATGTCGCACAAGTCGACAAAGTCATTGGGTGTGATGAAATCAGGAAGTTTGATATATTTCATCACCCAATTGATATTAATCTGGTGTTTCTCACACTTGGCCCATTTCTCTTGAATTTCTCGGTGTGGTTCCAAAGACATTTTCGCCCAATACTCGGTTTATTTCGTTATGCGACCAAGACTTCTTTTGTTCAACACCCGAATGTTGTGTTCTTCTTTATCTCGGCCCTATTGCACTGTACCAATGTATTCGACTCTCTCCATGACTTATTTCTCTTTTTCATACTACTGCTCCATATTCTTGCACGTCGCGAGTGCCATGAGAGTATCTTCCTAGAGCTCGGCTATCTTCGCAGTGAAAAGGTGTCGCTCATTTGTGAACTTGCTATAGGCCTCTTTGAAATCGCTCTTCAGGTACACCGTGACCTGTGTTGTATCCTTATAGTACTTAGCCAGGTGGCGTAAATGTTCTAGCTCCTTTAGGGCCGCAACCAACTCGTTTTCATCCCATTTAGATATGTCCAGGGTGGCATATGAGATCGCCATCCCCACGCCGATAAGCTTAGATGTTCTAGCATATTCTATGTTTATCAAATTTACCTTTGTAGTTATGAGGATGGAGCGATCTAAAGTAATCCTCCTTTTCTTAGTGGTCCACTGGACAATGGGCTTCCTTTTCTGATCATAAGCTATAGCATGTATGTCAGCTACCTCGTCCACAGGTTCGGGAATCTGCTGATCCCTCCATGTGAGTGTATTTCCCAGACCCTCGGCGGTATGTACTTGTTCAAGATTGGGTTCTTGAATTGTCTCGTTAGGCTCCGAAGGCCCAACCTCTTTCTGTCGCTCATTGGGTGCTTGAGTATCAATTGAAATAAAGGTTTTGGGAGTAGAATCAATACTTACTTGTTCATAGGTCGTTGAAACGACAATTTCCTGCTGTGGTGCTCCTTTCTCTGGCTCGTCCGACCCCGACGAGTTTTTTGGACTGTCCGCTTGAGACTCTGGTGCATTCAACATTTTTGTGTCTCAGACAACCTCAACCCCCTTTTCTTTATGTGAGACCTATGGGATTTGGACCTCGGGGACAAGAGAATATGTCTTCTCAAGTACATTTTCTTCTTCTATGTGCACAGGGGTCCTGAGAGACACTTCTGGGCTTTCATCATCATCATATATCTTTATAAAATCACTCAAGGGGTTTGATGTGCCTGTTTCCACTGATACTCAGACTATTTTTTGCTGAGTCGCCATAGTTGTCGGTGATCCAGCTGGTGGCGTTGTGAATTCAAGGTCATCCAAACCGACAATTTAATCAATATTTATAAATTTAGGGCCACTTGTACCCACCTGGATTCTGTTTTGGTTATCGATAGGGGATCCTGTCATTTTTTATAGGTTTGGGTCATATTGTAGCTGATCAAGCACCTGTTATGCCCATTATAACATGATTAGTCCCCTTTCCCACACATCTTGTACCAAATGGATATCTTTGCCTTGCGTTGGGGCTATCAAGGGGGCTTCTACTGCTTCGACTGCTTTGGATGCTATCCTTTATTCTCTAGCCCCGAGGGCCCCTTGAGCCGATTGTTCCAGGGCTGTCTCTTGTTAATATAAGATCATGGCCTTGAACCTGGTCATCTTAGGATTGACCATCCTTGCCACCACCTTGTCCCGGTCTTGAACACTTTTGGTGAAGATCTCATCTTCAAATTTGTCATGGGTGTAGGGACAACATGATGATACTTGCGATGCGTGCTTCAAGAATAGACCCTTTGGGTCATGTTTGTGAAAGAGACTTGTCTGGAATCATAAATCTAATTGACTCAGTCCTTCCTGCTTGGCTTGAGCAGTGTCTTTTACCATGTAGAAACCTATATGGAATCCATAAGGTATGAACGCCCACTTCTTATCTTTTACCAAAGTAGCATTATAACCTTGCAGGATGGTCTGGTAACATATTTCCTCTACTACTAGCCGATCAGGAACATACACAGGTAAAAGGTGTGGTCCTTTAGTGGCTCCTAAAACCCTGATGTAGGTATCGCGCTCATACAGGTACTAGTGACCTACCTTTGATATCATCTTTTTGGCCACAACCGACAGTCTTGGGCACTCTTTCTTGAAAAGAAAAAAATGAATGCACATGATGAATTGATCACATATGAGGGAGTATGATTTCTTGTACCTGTTTTCCCATAGGATGCCGAAGTAAAAATGAATCGATATTTCTGAGGCATGCCAGCTTAAGTTTATTCCAGCAAAGACATTTCTAGTGCAGATGACGTCCAATAAATAAGAAGCCATGTACAAGGATGGGGTTTCTCCTTCTTTCAGCGTTTGGGCCTGTTGAATGAAGATGCTCAGCTACTTTGAAATGATGGCAGCCCAGTTAAAACCCCTTCCCGAGATGGCTACAGTGTAAGCTAGAGGCATCCACGCCTCTGAAAACCTTGAAAAATCCTTCTCCCCATACAACTGACAAATGAGGGCCATTATGTAGATATATGGTTCTCTCAAGTTGGTCGTCGGGTACCAGCCGGAGGTGCGATTGGTGTACTTTTTATCTTCTCTCCACCATGAAGCCATCACCTGGCTGGTGTCATGTTTCTCATAGAATCTTATAAGAAAATCAATGTTCAGCCACTCCTCCAGGTCTCTGAGCTTGTAGTAATTCTGCACCTCCACTGGAAAGAATACCCCGACACACTCGCCATTTTTGTCATTAATAAAACATATTTGTGTGTTAGTGTGGTACATAAGCCACTTTAGGAGTTCTATGCAGGGGAATACTGGAGTTTTGATCGCTACCATGTGCAGGTACGATCTTCAGATATTCAGAAAGACTTCATCGTTGAGCTTTCTCATATTGGGGTCATTGTGCAGGGTACATTAAGGGAATTCTTCCCACTTGATCTTATGGAAGAGTTCTCCCCAGTGTGGGAGTAATGTCTTGGTCCCTATGCTTGCCTTTGTGTCTCCAAAGGTCGGGGGCTAAGTGAAAATATTCTTGGTGGATGTTCTGATGACCGGTTCCATCCTTGGAGTGAATTCTAATTGCTTTGTTGGTCCTGGGGACGAGCCTTCTCCTACTTCTCATTCTCTCATCTTGGGTGCCCTTAGCGATCACCTAGTACTTGGTTTCTTTGGAGGCATTTTTCCTGCAACTGAAATCAATCCTTTAGGCATGCGTACATGGTAACACCAAATAGAAAAAATGTGTGAAGTGAAGCGTAACAAATCCATAGACTTGTACATACTTGTAACGCTTGCTAAACCTGTTGTTTAATACTCACATAATCTTGGAAGCTTTTCCCGAATTGCTCGTCTCGATCCTCTTGATTCTCTAAACTTATTTGCGCATGATGATATCATTTATGAACAACTCTAAAGAATTTAAATGGGGAAGAACCTATTGTGTCACTTCAACCAATTAATTCAGGTTATGAGTGAAAATCAAACAAAATCTGCCGCCGAATCTTTGTAGTTCAATTCATTGTGGGTTGACGGCGGAGGTGCGGAGGGTGATGTGTTGTATCATTAAATTAAAATGGTCCTTTTGATTCATGCACAAATTAGAAACTAATGGAATATTTGGAATTAATTAGTCCCTTAAATGTGACGAATCTAAACGTATCTAGCGCTAAAATGTCCCATCATGTTGCTTTCCTAGTGGGTAGGTCAGGGATTGATGATGTGTGATGGATGTTTTCATTGATGTTTTTATGTAAAAAAAACTCCAGCGCCGATATATTTCATTGTATGGTGCTGACGTGGAAAAACTAACTTGGGGTGTGACTTGGGCCTCGGGAATCGATAACGAGTCAAGGGAAGACTAGATCGTATGGTTATCCAATCTGGAAAAGACAGGTGGCAGATGAGGATAGGTGGTTTGATCGTGTACATCAATCGGATTCGGGGTTTTCAAGAGATGCTCATGTTAAAATAAACCTGGGGGTCACCGATGTTGAAGTGCTTCGGGGATCGACTATTGATGATAAGCCTATCACATTTTCTATGGGGTTACTTTCTCAAAACTCGCCGATGTTGAAATGCTTCGAGGATCGATGATCAACAATATCCTCGGGTATTTCTTGTGAAAAAAGAAATATTCCTTTTTTCGATGTCGATGAAGATCAACATTCGACGACTGCAGGTTTTTCGAGTGATTTTCTTTCATCTTTTAAAACTTTCCAATTCCTAATTTGGATGCATCGGGTGAAAGATTTTTTTTTTTAGTTGTTGATTCTTATTGAGAAGTTAATCCTTTTAAGTCGTGGGTTTTCATAGATTCAAGAAAAATTTTAAATACTTAATGAGAGTCAAAATGGTAAGAAACCGCAACATTTTTCACAATGAAGACGAATCAGACAGTGCAAAAAGATCAAGTGGTACCCAAAAAGTAGAATTTGACATAGAAGTTTTAGGGTGTGTTGAGTGCTCAACAAATGTCGACTTACTGGGCAAAAGAAGAATCTTTGTTCCTCCTTCGGGTTTGGCTGATGCAAAAGCTGGTGGATAACTTAATTGGCTTTAAATCAAAGCCTCTTTACCCTTGCATTTAAAATTCTCCGGTTGATGCTTCTGGTTCTGCTTATGGGGTTTTTAACCTTTATTCCACCTTAATTTCCTGTAACCCTGACTCATGCCCTCTTTTACTAAGGTATAGTAAAGCATTCACTTGCATGTTACCTTTACTTACTTGTTACGGTGTTGCTCCACTACCAATGAGCATCCATAGCCCCAACGGAGTCACCCTGACATCACAGACCTTTCTCTTCTTACAACGAGCATCCATAGCCCCGACGAAGTTATTTGCATACCCTGTCATATTGTTCACTCATTTGATAAAGTCAATTTTATTTCGACAGAATGCCATGAGTGAGCGGGAGAGGATGACATCTGTTTATTTTGTGAAGTGAGATGGTTAAGGTGAAACTTACTAGCTTTGTCTCTGAGGTGCATGCAGTCTTTTCCTTCTTTCCTTCTTTCCCTTAAGGTCTTACCAGACCACCAAGAAGACACTTCTAACATTTCTCCAAAGTTGTTCATATGCACAGGTTAGATAGAGAGACCCTCAAAGAAATTGAAAGTCCCCTAGAACCTCTCATGTTTGTATGTAAGCGACAAGTTAGGAAGAGAGTCCGCTATGTTGTGTGATTTGAGGTCAACCATTTTATTGCTACACACAATCTTCAAAAGCGCAGATGTCCAAATAGAAAAAAGAAAACAACAAAAAATGCATTTCACAATTAACCTAGCTAAAACCAAAACCATGAAAACACGCACACAAAACATAAAAACATAATATATATATATATATATATAATGGAAATATTGTTTTAAGGCTTGGCCATTTACTAGGAGGGCATCAAGTTCCTCCCTCAGATTTTGTAACCGATAAGTTCCTACCCCAATATTCTCGGTAACTTGAAAAGGTCCAAGCCATAGATTCTGAAACTTAGAATGCTTGCCTTTAGGTTCATTTTCTCTATCCCATTTCAAGACTAAGTCTCCTACTTCAAAATTCTTATCTTTATTCTTATGCTTGTCAAACCATCTTTTAAATATATGTTGGTGGGCTATGAATTTTGATTTAGCTTTCTCCCTTTCTTCTTCTAACATGAGCAGGGTGTCTATTATTTGTTGTAAGGTTGATGAGGGATGTCCTCTAGAATCCTAAGAAAGTTGAAGAGATGGGAGATATAGTCCGTTTGGGAGAATGGCTTCTTGTCCATATACCAGAAAGTATGGGGAATTTCTTATAGCTTCCTTGGGTGTAACTCTATCTTCCCATAAACCGTTTTGGAGTAGATTATACCAATTATTTTGGTTGTCCGCAACCCTTTTGTTCAATATCCTTACCAGGTTCTTATTAGTTGATTCTTCCACTCCATTTCCCTGTGGGTAATAATTTGTAGAGTATCGAATTATGATTCCTTTGTCTAGGGAGAACTCTGTCAATAAGGTGGAAGAAAAATATGTTGCATTATCGAAAATAAGAACAGAAGGGACACCGAACCTTGTGATTAGTTGTTGTTCTATGAATTGGATTGCCACCTTCTCATTTACATGGGTCAGAGGAATGGATTCTGCCCATTTTGTGAAGTAATCGGTGGCAGTAAGTATGTACTTTTGTTGTTTTGAAGAGCTTGGTGTAATCTCTCCTATGATATCTAACCCCCATTTGCTCAAAAGGCCTAGAAACAGTCACCGATTGGAGTGGAACTGCTGCTCCCTTTTTGCTCCTGGTGCTTATTTGGCATGTATTACAATCCCTATCATATGTGTGAGTGTCCTTGAACAAAGTGGGCCAATAATAACCAACTCTCGATATCTAATGAGCGGTGGTGTTTCCTGCAAAATGTCCATCGACAGGGCCATCATGGAGTTCCTTCATAACTTTGTCCACGTCTTCACGTTCAATACATCTTAAAAGTACCCCATGATAAATAATTTGGAAGAGTACCGAGTTTATGAGGAGATATTGTGCAAATTTTAACCTGAGAGCTATCCTTTCCCTAGGGTTGAGATTTTTTGGGCAAGTCCCATGGTGCAAGAGATAATTCAAATTCTCTTACCAAGACTCTTTCACTAGGGAGATGTGTGATGCTTCACCACACCATAATTCCATTTCATTCTCCCATCCAGAATATTGATTTACTTGGTCCTGGGATTCAGCTGCAAGTTTGCACAACCCTTGCCCTTTAACTAGTTTGGCAGGTTTATATCTGGATCAAATTCTTGGACTACTTCCATCCATTTCCCTCTTCTTTCCCCCATCTCTTATTGAGTGAACAAGGATCAGACTGCAGGGTGAGGTACAATTACTTTGGTATGGTTCTTAAGGATGTAATATCTGAAGTGATTTACTTCTTTATATACCACATAGGATTGTTTATCTATAGCAGGATAATTAAGTTTGACTCCTTGGAGGTTAGTACTCATGAACGAAACCAGAGCCTCATTATTGTCATCATCCTTCTGATTCAATACTGCAGCTAACGATTGGTCGGAGGTGAAGGTATAGAGGAAGAAATGTCTATTAAAATCGGGACTTTGTAACATGAGGGATTGAGATATAGTAGTTTTAATATTGCTGAAAGAATCTTTTCATTCATCATCCCACTTAAATTCAACATCTTTGAGGATCTTTTTTTGTAGTGGTCTGACAGTCTCGGCGAAATCAGGTATGAATTTTCTTACAAAATTGATTTTCCTGAAGAAGGATTGCATTGTCTTTTTGTTGTGAGGTAATGGGATTTGAGTTATAGATTTGACTCGCTCAGGGTCTATGTGAATACCATCTTGGGATATAATATGACCTAATAACTTTCCTTCCTCCACACCAAAGATAGTTTTCTTAGGGTTTAAGGATATACCATATTTTCTACACCTTTCAAAAATATGGGTTAAGTGTTGGATGTGTTCCTCTCTATTCTTTGAATACACAGTTACATCGTCCAAATACACTACCACACACTTGTTGATTAGTCCTCAAAATGCTACATACATTTCCCTTTGGAAGGTTTCCCATGTGTTGATTAACCCTAAGGGCATGCGTTTGTAAGAGAAATTTACCCACTCGGTTCGGAAGGTAGTTTTCAAACAGTCTTCCTCTGAAACCAGAACTTGGTTGTAACCTGAGAAACCGTCCAGCAGAGAGAAAATAGCAGAGCCAGACACAGTCTACAAGAGTTGCTCCATCAGTGGGACTGGGTAGTTGTCCTTCTTTGAAGCTCTGTTGAGGTTCCTAAAATCTATGCATAAGCGGATTTCTCCAGACTTTTTCCTCACAGAAACCAAATTTTCTATGCACGCAGAGTGTTTAACTTGGAAGATAATTTTGGCATCCAAAATTTCCTTCAACTCCTTACACATGATAGGTTTTAGGGATGGGTGATACTTTCAGAGCTTCTTTTGGAAGGGTTTCACTTCAGGTTTTAACAAGATAGTATGTTGAATGATGTAGATATCATAAGTTTTCAAATCTCGACAGGACTATGCAAAGACATCTTGATATTGTCTGAACAGTTTGAGATAATACTTCCTTTCCTCTTTAGATATAGTCTTGCCGAGATTTATATGCTTTGGGTTTTCCGGGGTTATGAGATTTATAGTTTCATGCATGGGACAGGAACTACCGGTATTCACATTTTTGGGCCCCTTAAATCGTTCTTTTAGGTCAAAAAGATTTTCTAAATTAGCTATCCCCTTTGGGATAGTGTGAGACTTCGATTTTTCAATAGGTTGACCTATCCAAGGATCAGTTTTTGTTGGTTTTTCCTAGAATACTATCGTCAATAGATAAATCTTTGAAATTATCTTGGTTATTCAAAAAGTTTATAATCTATTCATCTCCTTCAAATACCTTCCAATTAGAAATATTGTTGGGCATTGATGGTTTGTAGAGTAGTTCCATAGTGAACCGAGAGGCTTCATAATCTTCTAGAGGTGAGAGCCTTGAAGTAACTATAGCCAGGGAATCAACAAGGATATTCTTTTCTCTGGGGATCACTGTGATATTGAAATCTTCAAAATGCTCTATTAATCTATGTACTTCCCGTTGATAATTTTTTAGGTGTGGGGAATTGCAATGTATAGTATTCCTTACTTGTCTAACGATAATTCCAGAATCCCCGAAAACCTTCAATTCTTTGAGGTTTAAGTCTATGGATTTCTATAACCCCTATACTAGAGCTTCATACTCGACAGTTTTTGTTTGTGCATTCAAATTCAAGTCTACAGGATAGGAAATGACGTTTTCCCTTTGGATCAATGAGGATGCACCCTACCCCAGATCCTTCCCGTGATTTAGATCCATCAAAGTATATGGTCCAAATTTGTGAGCGAAAGTTATATGTTTCTTCTTTCTTATTAATTTATTGGTCTCCTATCTTTTGTTTGTTGATTTCTAGCACAGGTTCTTGACGTAAGAGAGTTCCCCCTATCGGTATCAACGATTTCCCTTGAAAAAACATTTCAGAGTTTTGAGTGATAAGGACATCAGATGAGAGAGGGGAGAAGTTCCCTAAGTAGGAATCACAGGAGTAATTGCCTAGAACAGGGAAATATGTCGATGAGGGTTCATTCAGGGTTTCTAGGTCAATGACAGTATGTTTCAGATACCTTTCCCTATCAATTCTGATCATATTTTTGTATCCCTTTAGAGATAGCCAAAGGTGTGCCCAATCTATACTAAAGTATCTGTTTAACTTCTCAGACCAATCTCGACTTAGTAGTAACCCATAAGCTTTTAGGATATCTACTACAATGATGTCAATCACTTGCACAAACTCAGGATGTGTCACTATTCTAATCATTACATCTTTGAGATCTCCCATGACTTTGACCCGGGTTCTGTCTAGTTGTATTACATGCTTATCGCTTTTGAGAGGAACAACATTTAAGTTTTTGCAAATAGACAAGGGCATAACATTGGAAGATGCTCCTGAATCGACTAAACAATTGTGGAGGTTCCTATTGAAAACTTCAAACATTAAAAGGAACGGTGGGACAAAATGTTTTCCCTTCTTATCTTCCAAGCAAGTGTTCACAATTGGTTTATTTACTAGATCTGTGGGAGTTAGATTTCTTTTTTGTTCATTTCTTGTCATAGGGTTTTCTAGTGATTTCAAATCTTGTAGAAGGAAGTCCTTTTGCTGAGGGATTCTACATATGTTCATAACTGATATATTATCCTTCAACTTCTTCAAATATTCAACCACGTTGTAATCCAGTTTGGGAGATTCTCGGGTATGGATGCTTATAGGGTTCTTACAGGGAGAAAAAGGTGCTCTCGGGTGATTGAGAGTTGACCTCCCCCCTGACGTTTCGGTAGTAGTAGGATCTTTTGAGATAGTTTGACCCTTACTTAGCATTTTCACTACCAAGACCTCTGTGGGTGGTTCTTGAAACTCAAATATGTCATCAGAAAACATGATTAGGTCAGGAAACCATATCAGCATGGTTGTATCTTTGGGTGGATCAATCTCTTCCTGATCAACAACATTCATAACTGAACTGCTTGTTTGTTCAGTCGGGGAGACTTCATCTAGAAACCGATTGGCCATCAAATTCATGGCATGCACCCATTGAGGGAAGTCTCTTTCGGAGTGGTTTTCCTGGTGATAAGTACAGAAAACATCAGATACTACATTTTCGAGATCGATATTTAAGTTAGTCAAGGAGGTTCAATTGATTTGAATGAAGGGTTTATTTTAAAGAAAGGATTATAGGGACTTTGGCCTTGGTTTCCTTCCCCTGCATTTCTCTTCATTTCTATGATCTTGTTTGATAATTTCTTAACCATGCGTTGCAGATCTTCTATATCTCCATTACCCTTTTCAGGATCTTGTTCTGCTTGCTTCCCTGACGGTCTAGTCAAAAGGAGTCCTCTCCTAGGAGGAGGTTGGACTTCTTTTTTAAGTATTGAGACCTGACCTTCCTTACATCCCTTCATTTGGAACTCTATCATTTTGTCTTCTTCAAAATTCTCAGCTAGGGTTTCTTTGGCAGCCCTCTTCACAAACATGGAAATAGAAGTTGGGAGGGTGTTAGCGTAGACTTCGATTTGCAACTCCTAAGTTGGTTTAGCTTCAGGTTGGAATTTGTTCATGATATTTGTGAATATTTGATTGAAATATTTAACCTTCTCCTTTGAACTCATGGTGGCGGTGAAAAATTCTACCATCAAAGCTCCTGTAGTGGTTTCCTTGGAAAATTTATCTAGAAAATCCTTCTGAAACTTTGTCCAACTGATTATGGATCCTACAGGTAAGTTAAAATACCATGTGGAAGTTGAGTTCTCAAAAGTGTATGGGAACAACCTGCAAACTACATCTTCATGCTAGACATTCATGAGTCTGATAGCCGATATGAATTTCTTGATATGATCTTCAGGCAATCCCGAGGTCTCAGGATCAAACTTAGGAAGTAATTTCTATGGATGTCGGGGAAGGTTATGGACTCTCCCAAGGATGGCCAAAGCATCTCTGACCAACCAAGGTTGATTTTTCTATCATGGTCGTTGTTTTCTTCCATATCTTCAGATTCTAAGTTAAACTCCTCTTCCTCTGAAAAATCGTCTGGTTCATAGATGTCTCCAACTGGCGTTTCAGGGATCAGATTAAGAGGATGTTTTATTTCAATGATTGTGAAACCTATTAGGTATTCTACTGTGTGCATGGAAGCTTGTTCGGGGGTGTTTACCACTAGTCTGCTTAATTTTTGTCTTCGAGGAAGTATCAGAGCTAAATATAATGCACTGATCTGTTGGGCGTATGCTCTTGTGATTCTTCTGAATTGATTTAATTCCTCATGAGGTAGAGCGTAAGGTATGTCATGGAACAAGCGTTCTTCCTTAGGCTGGGGTGAGTTACTCATTTAAGGAGTACTCAGTGTGCATGGACTGTCTTGGGAATGAATAACCATGCATGTGGGTTTCTTTGAATCTGCAGGTTGTTTGAAATATTATGTGGAATATGTATTCAACCATTCATTATTAGGCCCTCCTTCTAGCACCAATTCTGTTGATGGCTCCTAAATCCCTTTAGTCAATAGTAGGAACCAAACCCGCCACTGAGGCCAAATTAGACTCTGCAACATTTAATAGTGGAATGGTTCTCCAGATCTTGTGATCTGGCCAATTAATCAATGGGATTTACATTTTCTTGCAAAGGCATCTCCTTTAGTTTGGACTTTCTCTTTTTGTATTTTCTCTTAGGTGGGACCAATATAATATGGAAGCCAGTATAAACCAACTCGGTAACAAAATGGGAAAAGGTTCTAAATATTGGAGAAGAGGTTGAGCTTGGGATAACTCGTTGCTCAAGCATGCAGACAACGATCATCTACCATAGGCCTAGTACTAATACGTTAACCGTGTGAGTAATCTGACTTCTGGTTGATATACTAATTAGAATAAAGAAAACACACATGTGATAAAATAATGGCAATTAAAATAATTCACTTAACTCTAATCATCCATCACATAATAACACAAAAATTCATCTTCATCATTAAAGGAAAGAACTATAAAAACATTGCATAAGATAACTTATCAATAGATTTAATAGCTCTTACTTGTTATAGCATACATTCATGAGACGAGATAGGAAACAGTTCTTCTTCACATCCAATCATACATGCATTTGATGAAAACAAAACTTTGTCTCTGGTCTAGAAGGACTTCTCAATTAAAGGCAACTCCAAAGTAATTCTTAACAAAACGAGAAAGGAGAGTTTCTTGCAACAACCATCGACCCTTAACTAATCGGTCGATGCTCTTATTTATAACATAAAATTAACTAAAAATAACAGCTAAAGTGCAGATAAGTAACACAAAATTTGCCACGTGGAGTTTTCTCCTAACAATTTGTCTAACAGTTATCTCAAAATATCACTTAAAAGGGTGACTCTTCTCATACTCTAACCAACTAATGAAAAACTTCTCGTAGGTGTTGGTATATGGGAATCTATGTTGTTCCATCGGGGACGTGTAAATAACTCTTATCGCTATCACATGTGCCCCATAATTCACCTGATTGGTACTTAAATGCTACATCATAGCTTGATTTTTGATCGGGTGTTCCATAAATTGTCGTACCTGACTTGGCGTTGTGTCCGTCACCTTCTCCAGTCTTTCAACCCATGATGCATCTTGCTTGGTGTGTGATTCTACTATGTCGCACAAGTCGACAAAGTCATTGGGTGTCTTGAACTCATGAAGTATGATATCTTTCATCACCCAATTGATCTTAATCTAGTGTTTCTCGCACTTGGCCCATTTCTCTTGAATTTCTGGGTGTGGTTCCCGAGACATTTTCGCCCAATGCTTAGGCGATTTCTTTATGTGATCAAAACTGCTTTCATTCAACACTCGAATGTCGTGTTCTTCTTTATCTCAGCTCTGTTGCACTGCACCAATGTAGTTGACTCTCTCCATGGCTTGCTGTGCTTTTTCATACCACCGCTCCATATCCTTTCACATCATGAGTGCCATGAGAGTATCTTCCTGAAGCTCGGTTATCTTCACAGTGAAAAGGTGTCGCTCATCTGTGAACTTGCTATAGGCCTCTTTGAACTCACTCCTCAGGTACACCGCAACTTGTGTGGCATCCTGATAGTACTTATCTAGGTGGCACAAATTTTCTAGTTCCTTCAGGTCAGAGGCCAACTCCTTTTCATCCCGATTAGCTCTGTACAGGGTCGCATCTAAGATCACCATCCCCACATTGATAAGCTCAGATGTTCTGCCATATTCTGTGTTTATTAAATTTTCCTCTGTAGTGATGAGGATGGAGTGATCTAAAGTATTCCTCCTTTTATTAGTGGTCCACTGAACGATAGCCTTCCTTTTCCGATCATAATATATAGCATGTATGCTAGATACCTCATCCACATGTTCAGGAATCTGTTGATCCCCCCATGTGAGTGTATTTCCCAAAATCCCGATGGTATGTACTTGTTCAAGATTGGGTTCTTAAACTGTTTCATTAGGCTATGAAGGCTCGACCTCTGTCTATCACTCATCTGGTGTCAGGGATAGAATCGATACTTACTTGTTCATTGACCATTGAAACGTCGATTTCTTGCTACAGTGATCCTTTCTCTGGCTCATCCAACCCCGACGGGTTTTTTGGATTGTCTACTTGAGACTCTGGCACATCGGGAATTTTTGTGTCTCAGACACCCTCAACTTCCTTTTCTTTCTATGGTACCTCTGGGATTGGGACCTCAAGGACGGGAGAAGATGTCTAGTTAGGTCTCTTTTCTTCTTCAATGTGCACAGGGGTCCGAAGAGATTCTTCTGGGATTTCATCGTTGTCATATATCTTTATAAACTCGCTCAAGGGGTTTGATGTGCTTATTTCCACTGATAATCAAACTATTTCTAGCTGATTCGCCACACTTATCGGTGATCCAGCTGGTGGAGTTGTTAATTCAAGGTCATCCAACTAGACAATTTCATCAATATCTATAAATTCAGGGTTGTTTGTACCCACCTGGCTTCTATCTGGGTTATCGACTGGGGATCCTATCATTTCTGATAGGTCTGGGTCATCTTGTAGCTAATCAAGCACCCACTGCACTCGTTCTAACATGAGACATCCCCTTTCCCATGTTTCATGTGCCAAATGGATATCTTTGCCTTGCATTGGGGATATCAAGGGGGCTTTTGCTGCTTCAGATGCTATCCTTTCTTCTCTGGCCCTGAGGGCCCCTTAAGCCAATTGTTCCAGGGATGTCACTTGTTCATCAATGCTCATGGCCTTGAACCTGGTCATCTTAGGATCGACCATCCTTGCCACCACCTCGTCCCAGTCTTGAGCATTTTCGGTGAAGACTTCATCTTCAAATTTTTCATGGGCATAGGTCCAGCATGACAATACTTGTGATGCGTGCTTCAAGACTAGACCCTTTGGCTCATGTTTGCGAAAGCGGACGGTCTGGAATCAAAACTCTAATTGACTCAGTCATTCCTCCTTGGCTTGAGAGGTCTCTTTTACCATGTAGAAACCTATATGGAATCCATAAGGTATGAACGTCCGCTTCTTATCTTTTACCATAGTAGCATTGTAACCTTGCAGGATGGTTTGGTAACATATTTCCCCTACTACTAGCTGATCATGAACATACACGGGTAAAAGGTGTGGTGCTCTGGTGGCTCTGAAAATAATGATGTAGGTATCGAGCTCATCCAGGTACCAGTGACCTACCTTTGATATCATTTTTTTGACCGCAATCGATAGTCTTGGGAACTCTTTCTTGAAAAGAAAAGAATGAATGCGCGTGATGAATAGATCGCAGATGAGGGAGTATGGTTTCTTGTACGTATTTTCCCATAGGATGTCGAAGTAAACATGGACCAGGAGTTCTGAGGTGTGCCAACTTAAGTTCATTCTGGAAAAGACATTTCTGGCACAGATGACATCCAATAAATAAGAAGCCATGTAGAAGGATGGGGTTTCTCCTTCTTTCGGCGTCTGGGCTTGTTGAATGCAAATGATCATCTACTTTAAAATGATGACACCCCAGTTAAAACCCCTCCCTGAGATGGTTACAGTGTAAGCTAGAGGCATCCATGCCTTTGAAAACCTAGAACAATCCTTCTCCCCATACAACCGACAAATGAGGGCCATTCGGTATATATATGGTTCTCTCAAGTTGGTCGTCGGGTACCAACTAGAGGTCCGATTGGTGTACTTTTTTTATCTAAAATTGAAGAAGACTTGAAACTTGAATACATATTGCAAGTGAAATTGTTATGTGTTTTTAAAGCAACCGGATCAATTTGCAACACATAATAAAGGATTACTTATGTAAAGATACACATAGACAGCAGCATAAAATATTGAACATCAGACATAAACACAGCAACTTGATAAAGGAGTTCACCCCACTCCGGGCTACATCTCCTGGTCCAACTTCCAATGGATCATTATTATTAAATTGCTCAAAGTGCTCAAAAACATGTCTTACAGTGATCAAAATGACAAACTGACTACTTCAATGGCTCCGCAACGTCCCAAAACCCCTGTCTGGGCTCTTTCGGCTCCTGAAACGGTCGAAAAATGAAGAAGATAGCCTCCTTGAAGTCTCCCCTTCTTCTTTGTTGTCTCTGGTTCTACAATCTGCACCCCTGTGCTTCCAACCTAGCACACACGCTCTTTAAAGGCGTAAAAACCAAGACCCGTACGCAACCGCGCACCGGTCCAAACCATAGAACGGTTAGGGTGCCTCCAGCCCCTAACCGCCTCGGCATTTGGTCATATGACCCATGCGCCCTTGGGCTCGGCGTAAAAGTGGTTATTCGTTGGGCAACCATCCGCGCGGTTAAACACCAGTCAAAACGGAAAACATATGCACGTTAACCAATGGTTATTACAACCCCACGCTCATTTAAATTACATATAATAAATACATTGCAATTGCAATGTATTGCAATGCAAATGTATTGCAATGAAATATATATAAAATGGAACGCGCGCCAATATACTTGAGCCGTAATATATGGTCGTATGAATATGTAATATGTCCACGGGTCGGAGCTTAGCCCCGGCCCGACCCCTCTTTTCCTGTCGGCATAATTTTAAACATAAATATATTCGTTATGGTATAGTTAACAAGGCGCATACAATGGAACTTTGGTTAGCGGAGAGTCATAAGTCTCTATAGTTGGGGGAGGTCCGAGGGTCAAACTCCGCGGCCTCCATAACATTTTACACATAACCAAATTAATCAAAAAATGAAGAGACACGTGTCAACACCCGATTCGCTGACAACCGTCCAATACAAATGCGCCACGTCTTCCCTATGCCACGTCAGCATGACGGTATGGCCCTCCATGTGGCCGTACGGAATGTACGGACAGGTACAGTCAGCACCCCAAATTTTTTCCCTGTTTGACTTGGCGGTCAAATAGCGATATCTCCTCCATACGGACTCCGTTTGCGAAAATAAATATACCGCCAGAATCAGGAAAATGAGACGGACACAATGGCACTATTTTCGTCTCAATCTGAGCACTTTGAAAATTGAGCAAAATTTGATCCCCTGATCATTTTTATATTCTCTCCACCACGAAGCCATCACCCGGCTTGTGTCATGTTTCTCATAGAATATTATAACAAAATCGGTGTTCAGCCACTCCCTTGGGTCTCTGAGCTTGTAGTAATTCTACACCTCCAATGGAAGGAAGACCCAGACACATTCGCCATTGTTGTCATTAATAAAACATATTTGTGGGTCAGTGTGGTCGATAAGACACTTTATGAGTTCTATGTAGGGGAATAATGGAGTTATGCTCGCTACCATGTGCAGGTACGATCTTCAGATATTCAAAAAAACTTCATCGTTGAGCTTTCTCATATCGGGGTCACTCAATGGGGTATATTCAAGGAATTCTTCCTGCTTGATATTATGGAAGAGTTTTCCCCAGTGCGGGAGTATTGTCTTGGTCCCTATTCTTGCTTCTGTGTCTCCAAAGGTCGGGGCTTGAGTGAAAATCTTCTTGGTGGATGTTTTGATTACTGGTTCCAGCCTTGGATCGAATTCTAATTGCTTTGTTGGTCCTAGGGACGAGCCTTCTCCTACTTCTGGTTACTAATATCAAGACCTAATATAAAGACTTTCTCTCTCCTAATCCTTTCTGAATTAGAAATATACTACCTACTAATAATCTATCTTATAATTGAAATAGAATACTAAAGACTAGTTCCTCTACTTCTTTCTAACATAAAGCTTAACTTAAAGAGGTTTTTATACTATATTCCACTCCAGAGTAGCATTTGGGCGCCCTCGACGATTGCCTAGTACTTGGTTTCTTTGGAGGCATTTTTTCGGCAACCGAAATCAATAATTTAGGCATGCGTACAGGGTAACACCAGATAAACAAAATGTGTGAAGTGAAGCGTAAAATATCCACAGATTGGTACATACCTGTAACGCTTGCTAAACTTGTTGTTTAATACTCATGGGATCTTGGAAGCTTTTCTCGAATTGATCATCTCACTCTTCTTGATGCTCTGAAATGATTTGCGCATGATGATATCATTTACGAACAACTCTAAATAATTTAAATGGGGAAGAACCTATCATGTCGCTTCAACCAATTAATTCGAGTTATGAGTGAAAATTAAACGAAACCTGCCGATAAATCTCTGTAGTTCAATTCATCATTAGTTGACAACATAGGCATGGAGGGTGATGTGTTGTATCAGTAAATTCAAATGGTCCTTTTGATTTGCGCACGAATTAGCAACTAATGTGAGATTTTGAATTAATTAGTCCCTTATATGCGTCAAATATAAACGTATCTAGCACTAAAATGTCCTATTGTGTCACTTTTCTAGTGGGAAGTTCAGGGATCAACGATGTGCGATGGATGTTTTTGTTGATATTTTTCTGTAAAAAAAAACCTCTGGCACTGATCGATTTCATCGTATGGTGTTGACATGGAAAAACTAACTCAGGGTGTGACTTGGGCCTCAGGAATCGATAATGACTCAAGGGAAGACTAGATCACATGCTTATCCAATCTGGAAAAGACATGTGGCATATGAGGACAGGTGGGTTGATCATGTACATCAATCAGAGTCGGGGTTTTCAAGAGATGTGCATGTTAAAATAAACTTGGGGGTCGTCGATGCCAAAGTGATTCGGGGATCAACTATTGGCGATAAGCCTATCACGTTTTCTACGGGATTCATTGGTTAATGCTTGTTGCAAAAGAAATCTTCCTTTTTCCGATGCCGATGAAGATCGGTGTTTGGCGACTACAGTTTTCTTGAGTGATTTTCTTTCATATTTTAAAACTTTCTAATTCTGAATTTAGACGCATCGGGTGAAATGTTTTTTTTTTAGCTATTGATTCTTATTGAGAAGTTAAGCCTTTTAAGTCATGGGTTTTCATAGATTCAAGAAAACTTTTAAAGACTTAATGAGAGTCAAAATGGTAAGCAAACGCAAAAATTTTCACAATGAAGACGAATCAGACAGTGCAAAAAGATAAAGTGGTACCCAAAAAGTAAAATTTGACATAGACTTTTTAGGGTGTGTTGAGTGCTCAACAAATTGCAAGGCATTTAGGTTTTTGAGTTGTTTAAAGAAGTGATTTTTTTGCAAAAGAATTTGTCGTTGTGCTTGGATATTTGGAAACGAAAATACTGCATTGAAAGGTTAGCAATTTTCATTATTTTTTCATGTTTATACTGTTTTATTGAAGAATAATCCACATTTAATAAAAATGACAATGTTCTTATAAGTTGTTATGAGATATTCCTTAAAATACCACTAGTTTCACTTCCATATCTTTAGTAAATAACAACCGTTAAAATGAACACTAATTTTAAAATCTATTAGAATTGTTTCTTTTTAGATACAAGAATTATTCTAGGTGTAGGGCCTTGGGACAGATTGAAGAATAAATTCTCCAAGGCCACTCAACTAAACACAAATGTTGAATGTAGTTTATCATAACTATTTCTCAGTCATTTGTTGATCGGTCTCAGGACTTAATAAGAATATATTGGTCTTCAAAAGGTCCCTTCTTCATATTTTCACTACTTTGGGCCTAGGACCTATTCCACCTGTGCTGGGGATTTGGAAAATTAGTTTATTTTTGTTTCTTCTCTCAATACGTTTTTAGTCGTGTGCTTTATTTGTTTATTGAACCTTAGGGAGTCTATTTATCGCTACTTATGAATCCTTGATTCAAGGTGTCTAATTGATTGCTCCACCAATCAATAAGGACCCATGGTATTTCACTTGAAAGGATGGAGTCACACCCTCAAAATCATTGACTAGACGATTCTGGTTCACTAGAGCCAATAGAGCAAGATTCTACAGACGTGAACCAATCTGTAGGAGGTGTTATTGTAGTATAAGATATTTAAGATGAGGGTTTTGTAAGGAACTTTAACCCTCCCTCATGGTATATAATAGTCTTATACTCTCACAAATTATGACTTCTCATAGTTCAAATCACTTTTCCAACCTCTCTCTTCAACGGTCTAATATGGACAACAATTCTAATGTTTGAGGGTTAGGGGGAATCCATACCCCCCTCATTGGTTATAAATGGAGAGGAGTTTCTCCTCCTCTTCCAAGTACCCAAGAATTTATCACCACTCATGCCACAATTGGGGAATTATATGGAGGATCTATACCTTCTCAATATGTACCATCCAAGACATGATTTCGACATCATCCACATCATATGGTCCAAGAGGTTTTTCATTCAGAATGCTTACTATGGGCATGCCTCATGTTCCTGTTAATTCTACCCCTATCTTCCTAAACCCTAGCTTCACTACCAAGAGTTCTTCAACTCCCTTGTATGGTTTTCCTTGGAGTGGAGGTGATATCCCTCCATCAAACCCCTCTTTAGGAAGTGTATATTTTCCATCTTCTAGGGCGTTCTTAGGGACCAATATTTTTTCAGGATTGGGTAATCACATGGGTGGAAATTTTTTAGTCCTTTGGTATGTCGATAGGCTCTAAAACTTTTTCATTATTTGGAAATCAATAGAGTAGATCTTTCCCTTCTTAATGTAGACTCCCACCCACTCCCGGGGTCCGCGCGACCTCTCGGTCTAGGATTGTTCAAATACGGGAGCTGGATTAGCTCTCGAGCTCCTGCCGAGCCCCCAAAATCAAACACAAGTACTTAATTTCTTCACTGCACCTAAAAATCAAGTTTTCGAGGATCCTCATAGACCAAATAAGTCCTCCACTTGACTCCAGTCCAAAACCATAGACCAAAATTCACTTTTACATCAAATTCAGTAACTTGCCCCTTTTTCCCAGTGGGAAACACATATGACCATGGGATATGACCAGGTGCTCAACAAAAGGTGCTAATTTGGTTCTCCAAGAACTTTGGGCTTCGATAGTTTCAACCTCAAAAACTTCCACAACCCCCGAATTCATGAACTGAAAGACTTCCGAATGAAGGCAGAGATCAATGGTCCTTAAGCCGCTTTGAGATCAATGACCAATACCCTCTCTGAGCTCCGAGACTTCGAAGCCTTTTGTTTCACTACACCTCCATTTCCCTGTAGTATCAAACTGGAAAACCTCTGCATGAAAAATATCAATGGACCATGCACTTCTAGAAAATAAATGGCCATGATCCACTTCGGGACTCTGGGCTTTGGGAATCCTGACTATTTTTCTAACTTGTGATACCTCCAGAGTACTAAACCTTTAAACTAATGGATCGATTTCCATGTTTCCTCACTTGTCAAAAACTGGGATCTATCCCCTAGGACTCTAGGATTTGGGCCTTTGGGACTCCTGGTTGCTCCAAGATGCAATTCCGCAAAATGTTGAATTAGCAGAGACAAGATATTCCCTCCACATGTCCCTCATAATGAATGGGATGGATATTCTTCCAACCCTATGGGGCACCAAGTCCCCAGACTTCAGGATCTTTCATCACGTGTCCTCCTCCAATCGGACAACTAGGATGGACTCTGACCTTCAGGCCTCTGAGAGTCCTCATGAATTTTCACCCTGATTCCTCCGAACCCCAAACTAACGAAGTTGAGATCTATTATTCACGTGTCCCTCCTCGATTAACTGTCAAAATTTACTATAGGAATCCAACCCTTCGGGAGTTCTCGACTCACCTTAGTATAATTCCTCCATAGTGATGGACATCCAGACCACATGATTTGCTTCCACGTGTCTCCTCCCAATCAACATATAGGATTTTCTTCGGCCTTCAGAGCTTCAAGAGGCTAAAAACCTTTCACCTCTACACCTCCTTTCTCTCGGATAATCGGTCTTCCAAACTACCTCTGATCTATTGACATGTGTCCTCTATCTTTCAATAGATAGATTTTGTTGCGGGCTTTGAAACATCGGGAGACTCATCTCCTCTATTCCCAATTATGATAAACCTTCGAACTTCCAGATTACGAAGGACCCTCAGGGTTAAACCCTGTGCAACTCACTTGGACTTGATGGTTGTTGTAGCTTGCATTTAGATCCAAGGACTTGGAGTTGTTCTCCTCCCGTATGCTCCTCCTTCTCCCTAGAATCTGATCTAACAATACAGATGGATTCTGATAGCTGATCCGACGACATATGTAGCTTCTCCTCCTCGACTGTTTGTACTTTCCTTTTGAATGAAGGATTCTCCTCAAATTTTTCAATGGGTTGGCCTTTGAACTTTCCTCTCTGAGACCGTCTGCTAGGCCTCAGCTTGCACTACACCTCCCGAGCTTTGAAAATTTAAAATAAGTATTTTTTGTGCACACCTTACGCTCCTCTCACAGTATAGGACTTGGACTTTTTTAGACTGTACATGTCTTACATAGATCTTGTGCACACTTGCCTTATTCCTCCTGAGCTTGCAAACACTCGGACTTCAAAGGGTTTAGTCCCTTTGTTCTTTTCAACAACTCCGCATTCCCTCTTGGCACTCATGCTCTATCTTATGAGCTTCCCA
This sequence comes from Picea sitchensis, assembly GCA_010110895.2. Lineage (NCBI taxonomy): Eukaryota > Viridiplantae > Streptophyta > Pinopsida > Pinales > Pinaceae > Picea > Picea sitchensis. The sequence continues at coordinate 106,938 of SNQJ01S0020146.1, read as the reverse complement.
ACACTTTTAGAGTATGTTGGTTTTTGTGCACTCCTTGCACTTGCTCCATGAGATTTTCCACTATACTTCTAAACAAATGAGTCTAAAAAGACTCTTCCCTTGTGCTCCTTGCATGGCTTTGTGCACTCCTTGCACTTACCTTTTGGTGTGCCCACTTGGAAACCTCCTCTCATAACTTGAAACAGAGTTATCGCGTACTCCTTGCGCTGGTTCCTTAGAGTGTTGAGTAACTTTGGTGTGCCTTCTCTTGCATTGCTTTTTTTGAGCTTTAGAATGATTTGTTCTGGTGTTCCCACCTGAAACATTCTTCTTTGAACTCGAGACATAGTTCAAAACACACTCCTTATGTTGTCTTCATACAATATTTCAATTACTATGATCTGCACTCCTTGCACAAGCCTAAGATCCCATAACACTCAAAAAACTATAGATAAGGGAATCTATGTAATTCCTGCAAAGGTAATATAACATGAATCCATGTAATTCATATCAAAACACAAATAAACACATAAACACATAAAACATTCAAAGAACACATAGAACATACACACAAGAATCATACTCAAGGAAATATAATCTTTATTGATATCATAATGTTTATGTATAGTTTTTATAAGACTGGACCGCCACTGAGTCTCAGTTCTTTCTCTCCTCTCCTCTCCTAATTTATAACAACTCTCATTGAATCTCAATACATTGATCTTTTTACAAAAGAGGGGCTCCTTGAGACTTCCTCCACTTACCTACATTAATGGAAATTAACATCTATCTAATCTAAATCGGATATAGATCTACCTAATGTCGTCCATTAAAGGAGACTCTACACTTGGCATGTAAAAACACATGGGCTCGCCTTTCCTTGAGCCTTACAGACTTAAATTACATTGAATTTGCATTAAAAAATTTAATTCAGGTTCAAAATGAGAGGGCTAGCGCCTCTCTTCCCTTGGAATTCATTCCCTCCAAGTGTGCGGATGCAATTTTTTTTTGGTGCATTATTGAGGTGGAGAGATGCTCTTGCATCATACTCCCATTTTGGTAAAAATCATGAGCTCCTGCTCATAGCTCCCCTGTTGTTGTTGTTGAGGTCCTCCAGGGTCCCAAACTTCATTCTAGAGTTGTCCATTTTCTCCTCTTCTATGCTTCTACTGTTGTTTTCCTATTGCTACTACAGGCTCTCCTCTGTTCCACCTCTCTTTGCTGCTGGAAACCTTATTTTTTGCTTCTAGCATCAATCTCCTAATCTTCTCTATTACTTTGTCGAGCTGGTCCATTGTATGGCTCCTCTTTTGTAGTCTTCTCTGCTGCTGCATCTCCTCTTCATCAATCTCCAATCTAAACTGTTGGATGCAATGAATCTACGCTATTACCCTTTCTCCTAGGGCTTCTAACTCTTCACACAAATCAACAAAACCCATGATATTTTCTGCTCTCTCTTCTGCTACAGGTTCGAATCCTACAATTTCTTCCTGTTCATCTCCCTTGCTGAATTTTTTAATCAATTCCACCAAATGCTCTTCTTTCTCTATTTCTTAGGAAGATTTCAATGTCTTCTCAATATCCTCATTCATGACAGTCTCAGTTGGATGTCCCTCTTCTGTTGCACTTGCAACACAAAAATTCCTAAAACTATTTGGCCCAATAGCCTCTTCTCTGGATGCCTCCTGCATCACCTCCTGTTGACCAAAATTTGGTCATCTATATTTTCCCACTCTTGGATTAATAAAAAAATGATAACGGAAGATGAAAATTTTGAACTTTTATAAGTTCATTCTACAGTCCTCAGTATCAGGTTCGCCACACATTTTTCAGATCAGAGATATGTTTCTGTATGCCTAAGTTAATCAAGTTCTTGTCCATAGGTCTGATTTTGAGTAACCTTTCTAAAATATCATGTTCTCCTCTCCTCTCCTATATTAAAATTCTATCATTCTTAGAATTTTCACTAAACATCTCTCTTTCCATACTTAGTGATATTTCAGTGTTCATGGGTTCGAGCTGTCATACTCCATTTTCTGTGACCTTCACTTTGCACCCCAAGTTCCATGATATATATCTCAACCATTAGCATTGTCATGGGTGATGAGCTCCAAAGTATTTCATTCCTCTTGCACGTGAGTCCGATCGACTGTTCTTCAACACTTAGTCTACTTTTGTATCGCGGACTTGCAGACTCCCTCAATCTCTTACTCACCTCAATCCCCAACCCTCCAACCCATCCCCACAACATAAAAAATACCCCCTTAACTTCTGCTACCTACAACTTTCCCTTCACTTACCCTTTCTCCTGCTCCCCCATACTTAACCATTATTCCAAAGTTTTCCCCATTTAAAACATGAACCAAAAAGAACATTCCACATGGAAGCATCGAATTGTGACACATAACAAATCATGGAGGGAGACACATGAAATATTATTATTAGAGACACATGGAGGTATATGAATGGCAGATTCATTAATGATTGGGCATGAGGTGAACGATGACTCGATTCAAAAAAATTATTATTTTATTCAACAATTTTCCAAGGGCCAAAGCCTCCAAGCTCCATAATTTATTCTCTTCTCGTGTTTCTTGCTAATTTATCAAACACTTAGTATTATATATCATGGTGAAGAATATAATATCCCAATGCATGTCGTATAGACTTTTAAACCAAAAAGTTGAATTTTATGAAGGGAAGCACGAAAATCAATCCAAGGGTTGAGATTTTTCCATTAATTTTGATCGACGGTGGATGAGCATTGATCATGCAGAGGCCATAACTTGAGCTCCGGGTGTTGAAATCACGTAAAATGTATACCATTGGAAAGGTAATATGACATAGAATATGTTTGTATAGGTTTAAAATGTTGAAAGTTGATACATTTTTCTCATAAATTAAAATACCAGCCAATTGCATTTTAATGGGCCTTCATGACAACTCAACTTCACGAGCTCGTATCTTGAGATCCGAGCGATGGATTTGGGAAAAATTTATATTGTTGGAAATAGAGATGATAAAGAGAACATAAGAAGCGGTTTGAATATATAAAAATTTGGTTTTATTTTCCATAAAATTATATTACATTCGTCTTCTTTTGATGAAAAATTAATCAAATTTAAAAAAAAAAAAAAAAGTTTAATTAAAAACTTTTATTAAAAAGGGAGAGGGACCCACTTTAAATATACTTGTATTAATGATGTGAATCAATTAATGATGAATTAATGAGACATTGATTAAATGGAATATTTCAAGAAGAAACTGGTACATGAATTTCTAAAAGGGAGAAACCCTAACTACTCAAGTAGTTAGAAAATCTCTTCTTAAAAAGGGAAGAGAGGCTTCATCAAAGGTGGATTATTTAGTATTGTTAGAGCAACAGGGACGAAGATCAAAGGAATAAAAAGGTACATCCATGGATACAAAATCAAGCTTCTGATCAAAAGAAAGAAATTTCCATCTTCTCCATTTTTTTAATATATATTCTTCTACACCACTTGGGCATGATCTCAGAGTTGGGCGCAAGGTTGAGTTGTTGAGTGTTCTTCTTATATTATTCTAAGATATTTTATTATATGATAATTAAGTATTTGCAACCACCTATATATCTATCAAAGATTTTTTAATGAAGAAAAACTTTCATAAATAAAACTCCACAAAGAATTGCTTCAGAGTTGATCTTGACTGTGCTTTGTAACCCTATTTTCAGAGTATAAAGTATTTGAGGTTGACCTATCAAATTATATATTGATATTGATTGCAGTACTCTGCTAAAATTATTTGAGATGATCAAATCCTTCTCTCCTATGAAGAATATATTGATGTATTTATATATTATTCAGAAGATTGTGTGTGATGTTGATCACAATTTAATTATGATGTTGAAACCCTCCAATATTTTTTGATTAAAAGACTTTTGTTGCACATAAATATCATATTGGGTTATTGAAGAATCATTATCATATAAATCCAATAAATAAATATTTGGGGTTTTTTTGTCTAGCACTCTGCCTACTCCAAGATATTCAAAGATATATTTTTAGCCAAAGAGGAGAACCGCCTCTCTAAAAATGAAGGGGGACTAATGTCCTCATGAGGTTGTCATTTCAGTCCTGACGGATTCAAGCGTCAACACCTCCTCAAAAACATGAGCTCATGTAGAGCTCAGTCCAAGGGATATTTTGATCCCTCCTATCATTAGTCTGAAATGATGATGATCTTCTCCTTCCTCCTTCTCCCTTGTCAACACTCCTTTCTGATCCGAACTCACCTCTGAGTTCCCGATAATTTTAAACAGTCTCATCTTCTTCACCTTGCCCACCTGGAAATATGAACTTTCACCTCTTCCCTCCTGGAAGTATATGATATCCTCAACTGATATCTTCTTATTTCCTACTTGGAAATCAGAAAGTTCATCTCTACCCTCCTATTAGTTTGCAAGATCCTCGACCAATATCTTCTCCTCCTCATCATTGAGGTTTTATCCAACCTATGGATCGCAAAAGAAAACCATCTCCTCCTTTGTGGAGCTAAGGTTTTCAACATGCCTCAACCACCTCCTCAATACCTGACCCTCCCTCCTAGAAATCAACTGATGGATAGCCCACTTTACATTTTTCTTCGAGGGCCATTCATACCTTCAAATTCCTCGTGATTCCTGCTACATATTTAACATCAACCTATCGAGCTCCTCTCTAACTTCATTGAGCTCTTTATCCATTTGTCGATGGTATTTTCTCTGACCTTGTTTCTGGCCTTCAATAGACATTTTCTATTTTTCCTTACAAAGCTTAATTCTGGCTCTGATAACACTTGATCCAGACCCCCACCCACTCCTAGGGTCCGCGCAACCTCTTGGTCTAGGATTGTTCAAATATGGGAGCTAGATCAACTCTCGGGCTCCTGTTGAGCCCCCAAAATCAAACACAGGTCTTTAATTTCTTCCCTGTGCCTAAAAATCAAGTCTGCGAAGGTCCTCATAAACCAACATAGTCCTCCACGTGACTTCGGACCAAAACCATAAACCACACTTCACTTTTACATCAAATTAAGGAAGTGGCCCCTTTTTCCCGGTGGCAAACAAATATGACTACGGGATGTGACCAGGAGATAACCAAAAGGAGCTACTTCAACGCTCCGAGCACTTCGAGCTTTGGGAGTTTCAACCTCAACACCTTCCACAACCCTCAAATCCATGAACTGATAGACCTCCAAATGAAGGTAGATATCAACGGTCCTTAAGAGACACTGAGATCAACGACCAACACACTCTCCAGGATCTGGAACTTTAGAGCCTTTCTTTTCACTACACTTCTAGTTCCTTGTAGTGTCAAACTGAAAAACCTTTGCAGGACAAAGATCAATGGACCACACACTTCCAGAAAATAAATTTCCATGATTTTCTTCAGGACTTCGGGCTTCAGGAATCCTATTTGTTGTTCCAACTTGAGATACCTCGAGAGTACTAAACCTTCGAATTGTTGAATCGAGCGCCACATGTCCTCGCTTGTCAATGAATGGGATCTATCCCTAAGACTTTGGGAGTCCTGGTTGAGCCAAGGTGCAATTCCTCCAAACGATGAATTAGAAGAGGCAAGATCTACCCTCCACTTGTCCCTCACAATGAATGGACGAGATCTTCTTCCAACCCTCTGGATCGCCAAGTCTTCAGAATTTGGGTTCTTTCGCCACATGTCCTCCTCCAATCATATGACTGGGATGGACTCCGACCTTCAGGCCTCCAGGAGTCCTCACGAATCTGCACCCTGCTTCCTCTAAACCCTGAACTAAAAAAGTTCATATCTATGCTCCACATGTCCCTCCTCTATCAACGATCGATATTTACTATGGGACTCCATCCCTTCAGGAGTTATCGACTCACCTCAGTATAATTCCTTCAGAGTGTTGGACCTCTGGACCACAACATCTACTGCCACGTGTCTCCTCTTGATCAACATATAGGATTTTCTCTGGACTTCGAAGCTTCGGGAGGATGAAAACCTTCTTCCTATACACCTCCTTTCTCTCGGATGGCCGATCTTCCATACTACCTATGATCTACTGACACATGTCCTCTGTCTCTTGATGGGAAAGATATGTTCTGGGCTTCAGAACTTCGAGAGACTCATATCCTTTGCACCTAATTATGATAAACCTGCAAACTTCTGGAGTACGAAGGACCCTCAGGGTTAAACCATGTGCAACTCATCTGGATGTGAAGGTTGCTATAGCTCACACTTAGATATAATTTCTTGGATCTGTTCTCCTCTTGCATACTCCTCCTTCTGCCTGGACTCTGATCTAATGATCCAAATGGATTTTGACAGTTGATGTGATGATAGTTGTAGCTTCTCCTCCTCAGTTGTTTACGCTTTCATTTTGAATGAAGAATTCTCCTCAAAGTTTTCAATGGTTTGGCCTTTGAACTTTCCTCTGCGAGACTAACTTTTGGGCCTTGACTTGCGCTACACTTCCTGATCTTTGAAACTTGAAAATAAGTCCTTTTTGCACACACCTTGTGCTCCTCTCACAGTCTAGGACTTAGACTAATTTCAGTCTCTGCACATCTTACAATGCTCCTATGCATACTTTCACTATTCCACCTGAGCTTGAAAATGCTCGGACCTCAAAGGGTTCAGTCCCTTTATTCTTTTCAGCAACTCCTTGTGTCCTCCTGGCACTCACGCTCTGTCTTATGAGTTTCCCCAACACTTTTAGAGTGTGATTATTTTTTTGCACTCCTTGCACTTGTTTGGTGAGATTTCCCATTATCTCTTCTGAAAAAATGAGTCTAAAAATACTATGCCCTCACACTCCTTTTGTTTTTCTATGCACTCCTTACACTTACCTTCTGGTGTGCCCACTTGGAAACCTCCTCTCAGAACTCGAAACAATTTTCTCGCACACTCCTTGAGTTGGTTCCTTTCACTTACCTTATGGTGTTCCCACTTGGAAACCTCCTCTCAGAACTCAAAGCAAAGTTCTTGCGCACTCCTTGCGTTGGTTCCTCAGAGTGTTTAGTAGCTCTTGTGTGCCTTATCTTTCACTGCTTCTTCTGATATTTAGAATGATTTGTTCTGGTGTGCCCACCTATCACTCTCTTCTCTAAACTCGATATAGAGTTCGAAACACACTCCTTGTGTTGGATTCACAGAGTATTTCAATTACTCTAGTGTTCACTCCTTGCACAAGCCTAAGAGCCCAAAACACTCAGAAAAATACAGATAATGAAATCTATCTAACTACTACAAAGGGAATATAACATGCATCCATGGAATTCATATAAAAACATGAATAAACACATAAAACATTCAAAGAACACATATAACATACACACAAGAATCATACACAAGGAAATCTACTCTTGTATTGATATATGAATGCTTATGTACAATGTTTACAAGACTGGACCGCAACTAAGTCTCAGTTATTTCTCTCCTCTCCTCTCCTCTCCTAATTGCCAACAACTCTCAATGGATCTCAATACATTTATCTTTTTACAAAAGAGGGGCTACTCGAGCCTCCCTCCACCTACCTACATTAATGGAAATTAACTTCTATCTAATCCAAATAGGATCTAGATCTACCTATTGTGAGCCATTAAAGGAGATTCTACACTTGTCTTGTACAAGCACATGGGCTCGGCTTTCCTTGAGCCTTACAGACTTAAATTACGTTGAATTTGCATTAAATTTTTTATTTTAGGTTCAAATGAGAGGGATGACACCTCTCTTCCCTTGGAATTTGTTCCCTCCAAGTACGTATATGCATTGTCTTTCTGGTGTATTGTAGAGGTGAAGTGATGCTCCTGCATCACTTCTTCAGGAATGATGATAGGGAGCAATTCCTTCCTTGGTTATTGGAACAATATACATGCAAACATTTCTTCCGACAGGATGTCAGTATGGGGAAACCCTTTCCAACAGTTTGGAATTCCAATGAATTGAGGTTTTCCTCCTTACAATCAAGGAGCTTCAAGTTATAATTAGTACCCTATTCAACCTGGAGATATTACCTGGCAACATGATGCCAAAAACAATCCAATATATTATTTCCCAAGTACCAATAATATGGGGGGTTACAATATCAGAATTTGGAACTCTATGCCACAATTTTGACTTCCATTTATGGCAACCTTAAACTTGTCATGTCTCTCTAAAATCGTGAATGAGATTGTGCACCACAATTTAAATTGTCCCTTGGTCCCCACCAAACTCTTGTCTGACATTCCAAAGTTTGAAGGTAAGGATGGTGATGATTTGGGAGATCATGTGACGATGTTCCATTCATGGTGCTCACTAACTCATTCATGGATGACTTGATCATATTGATATTTTTTCAATGCACCCTCAACGAGGTGGTTGCGAAATAGTATATTAATCTTAAATTAACGTCCTTTGGAAACTTTCATGACTTAGCTATGGTTTTCTTGAACCATTTCCAACATCCTATCCTGTATGATGTCGAAACTGATCTCTTGTCTAATTTTAGGCATGATAAAGTTACCAATATGTCTAACCACATCCAAGAATGGTGGAGAAAGAAGAGGATGATAAACTATTGAATTGCTCTTGAATTTATTTTAGAATGGTTATTAAATTCTTTGTTACCATATATGTCTAAATTTGTCTCTCTCTTGGGAGTGATGACTGGAGAAAATAATTTACTTTCAATATTGTGTTCTCTACGAGATATTTCCAAATCCACCATGACCTAGTATTGATCCTTTGAAGACAAAGCATGGAACCCATGCCGATGGCGTGGTATATTCTGTTGAAAACTTTGCTCTGAGTTTTCTTGCAACTCGGATGAGGTAGATGTCAATTCATCTACCCATGACCAATCAATTCGATGATTCAACTTCTCCCCTACTCCAAACATCTGATGTGCTTGTTGTACAATCGGTAAATTCGAAGGGTTACAAACAAAAACCTAGAGGAAAGAAGAAAAAAAAGGGTAATAAGAAAGGTGGTGGGAGTAATAATAATGCGAATAAAATTGATAACAATGTTGGTAGGGAAAAGGAGAGAAAGAAAGTTAAATTTCCTTGTAATTTTTGCAAAGATGATCATCTAATGCACCAATGCCCCAAACATGAAGAGGTTGAATGCTTGTTGGAACAGTAGCAACCTATTGTGTTAGGAAATCCTTTCCTTCAAGGACACCATATGGTTTTGGGAACTTCAAGTTATATTGAAATTCCATAAGGGGGAAACCAGGGGGCATCCTTACATGATAATAGTTTGTTGAATGTATACATGTGTGGTTTTGAGATACACCTTTCAACCAAGGTTCATATTTATGAGAAAACTGAATCCACCTCTAAGGAAAAGGAATCCCCCAAACTACAAAACCCTCTCTATATAGAGAAACATATGGGAGAAACAATGCCATGCATAACTAAGGGTGTATTCAAGCATTTATCACACAATCGAAATTCTTGTGTTTCCAAAAACTACTCAATTGTAGAAGACTTGGCCCAGGCACCATGTGTTGTGTCGACCTCATAATTACTCTAGAGCTTCCCAACAAAATAGAGTTCGTTACTCTCACCTATTGGGGCTATTGATCCCTCTAATTCTTAGGTGATAATGTTTGATACTTCTAATGTCAAGTCTCAAGTTTCTTACCATGTCGATTTTTAGATATAAGTAGTGTATAGCATGAAAACCATCTTTAGAATGGTTGTGGATGATGGAAATTTGACATGTATCATGTCATTGTCCTGTTGGTGAGCCATCGACTCCCCTAAGATTTCCCTATCTCCCACCTTGTTAATTGCATTTGATGAACATTCGTTTAGGCCCCTTGTTAATTGCATTTGGATGAACATCTGCTGAAAATACATGGATTATATCCCTTCCTCATTATTCTAGTTAGGGGGCTCCATTGAAGGGAAGTAGTCGTGATGTTCACCACTACAACCTTTGTTGGGATGTAGATGGACATATGCTATGACAATTGTAGGTTCCTTGGTTTGTCGAGTCCTTTGTTTTCCCCGTGAAGGGAAAATTGTAACTATTGACCATATGTCATATTCTCACATTGACACAGCTGTATCAACAGGCTCTATTGTCCCGTTAATCGGTACTGTCATAAGGCCTCTAAGAATATAGGTGTTGGAATGTATCCATCCTTGATGGGAACTTTTAATTTCACAACACCTATTTCTTGCATTAACTCTTTTGCTTGCTTTATTGAGCTAGTTTATTTGACTCTCGTGACCCAAGTTTATTATTTATGAACAACATAATTTAAGGATCTATTGTTCTTACCTCTCTTTCTGATTCAATGGAAGGACTTGAGAATGAAGGAATGACCATATCTTTGTTTGCAATAGATATTTCTTATCAAACTATTCAAAGATCCATTGTAGATGTCGATATAGCTCTTCCTTGAACAAAGGAGTTAGATCATCTTAATATGGATGTGTGGGCCTCCAACTCTCCCCACTCATTAGAGGAAATTTTTGACTAAAATGGGCCTTATAAGAAAAAATACAGTTGATGAGTTGGAAATTCTATAACCAATAAAATTTCAAAATTTTGGATCAACTATAATAGTTTAGTTGGACATCTAAACGTTAAAGAAGATTATTTTTCACATTTTCATTTGACAATAGTTAACTGCACATAAACCACACCTTGGAGAAGATCTTGGTGAGGTCATCCTTGATATGATAAATATTCTTGAGACACTAAATATTTAATATTTTATAATACGACTATCTCTAGACATTAAAAAAAAATATTCCCTTTGATATCATAAATATTCTTGAGACACTAAATATATAATATTTTACAATACCATTACCTCCACATATTAAAAAAAATCCATAATAATTACTTCATAGTGGATCATTTTTTAATATGATTTTTGTATTATATTATTAATCTTTTTAAGAGAAAAAATAATATTTTAATTTAATAAAAAAACATGTTTATTGTAAATAAATGAGAATTGGAATACTATAGGTTTAAATTATAATTAAAAAAAAATCCTTGTCCACTCATTACTTTATCCTTTAATTACTAGTTAAGAGATAAAAACAATATAATATTAAAGTTAAAAAAAAAATACTAAAGAAAAATTAAATTTTTATCTTGAGTGGGACTAATGGTTAAGAACATGTGTTTCCTCCTAAGAGGTTACAAGTTCAAATCCAGAGAGGGGTAGGGTATGTATACTTTGTAGACTTTACGAGTCAAATCGCTCGACGGAGGGGGTCTCATACACCAATTTGGTGTCTGGCTTGGCTGTGACCTTAAAAATACATTATTATTACAAATTACATTACAAATTGAATTTTAATAAAACATAAATAAAATAAACTGAAATATTAAATTAAATTTTAGTAAAGATTAAATTATGTGTTTAGTTTAAATAAGAATTGTCAAAATAAGTTAAGTTTATAATGTGATAAATTGTTTTTATTATGATTATGAACTGTAGAATAGCTAAAATTTGGTTATAGTTAAAACAATGTTTTACTAAGACAAGTTTTTATTATCATTATAAAAATTGTTTTATTATAATGTTATATGTTTCACTCTTGATTAAATTTAATTATAATGAACTATAAAATAGATGAAATTTAGTTTCACTTAAAAAAAATATTATTTTACTAAGAAAAGTTTTTCTTATGATTATAAAAAATAGTTTCATTATAATGATATTAATGAGATATTATATGTATGGTAATTTAATTATAATAATAAAAAATTATCATTATAAAAAAATGTTTTATTATAATGTGATGTTTTACTCTTTCATTGGATTAAATTTAATTATAATTAACTATAGAATAGATGGAGTTTGGTTATAGTTAAAAAAATATTTTACTAAGAAAAGTTTTTCTTATGATTATAAAAAATAGTTTCATTATAATGATATTACTGAGATATTATATTTGTGGTAATTTAATTATAATAATAAAAGTGAAATGCTCTAAGTTTTTTCTATTTCTTACAATGTTTTTCCACTATTTTTCCCTGAAATCTCGTCAGAAATGGTTTAAATTGTAGATTTTAGTTGTTAAATATGCACAATCTGTGTGCTTCCAGGTTTTTATGGGCATTGAATCGATTTATGTATTCAAAAATGGATTTTAACCAACAAGGGCATTGAATCCATTTATGCATTCAAAAATGGATTTTAACCAACAAAAAACCATGATTTCACCAACAATTGTATCAACGGATTTCGATGATTTACCGGAAATGAGTAAAAAGGTAGAACTTTTAGACTACCCCGTTTTTAAAATTATTATTGACTAAATTTTAATAAATTCTTTAAATTAAATTCATTATTAGATATTAAAAATCAATTGTGCAACATGATAAATTTAAAATGATATAAATTAAAAAAAGAAAATTACTACATTTATTGTATGTAAGTTATCTTTTATCCACTATCAATTATCATTTGTTGTATGTGCACCATAATTTAAAATTCTCATTATTGTTTTTAACTCTCACCTCTTGACTCTACATTAACCTCCCTGACATGCCAAACATCATTAATAGATAAATATAGATAAACCTTCACTAGATATGACTATGACTTACTGTGATGTGGCATATGGCCTTGTTATTTTATATTTTCCTTAAGAGGCCCATTTTAGGCCAAGATTTCCTCTACTGCTTTGGATTGCTTGGATACGATTTTGAAATCAGATGAAGCTACCCTTGAAGCAATTGTAGGGACTGAAAGGCCTTGGGAGGACATACACCATAGGTCTTACATCCTCTCATAAGTCAATAGGGTCGAGAATGGAGAATTGAGACTGACCATGAGTGGAGATGATGATCAATTCATGGACCCTTTGGAAACACATGATGTGTATGTTGAAGGTAAGATGGTGAATATTTTGGAAACTATACTGATTACTACCTCTAAGAACCTTGAATTCATGGAAAACATATTTATTGGAGTGAACTGTTCTCTTGATGAAGTTTACACTTATACCGATCCTTTTAAAGAATTGTGTGACATTTTTTCCTGGAAATATGAATAAATTTTAGGCATAGACCCCCATATTTTTGAACAAAATATACGCAAATGAGAATCCCATTAAACAAAAGTTAAGACTGATTAATTTTGGGAAAGTTGCGACAATAAAGGTTGAGGTGGAGAAACTTTTTAAGGTAAGATTCATCGACCCTATTTCCCTTACTTAATGGGTATCTAATACCATTCTCGTTGATAAAATGTAGGGAACTATTTGTGTTTTCATGGATTTTCTATATTTGAATAAATCATGTCCTAAAGACAACTTCTCCACACCTTTCATTGATTAGATTATTGACAAGTGTGCTAGAAGAAATATGTTTTCCTTTATGGATGGTTTCTTGGGCTATAATAAAATCCAAATACATCCCGAAGACCGACAAAAGATGACATTTATTTTTCCTTGGGGTACATTTTCATACAAAAAAATACCTTTTGGTCTAAAAAATGTTGGAGCTACTTTCTAGTAGGCCATATATTACGATTTCCATGACCTCAAACACATTGTCAAGGCATATCTCGATGAATTGGCTGCTTTCTCTTGTAAGCGGGAAGATTATCCCATGCACCTTCACGTTGTGTTTGAAAGATGTCGATATTACAATATTAGTTTGAATCGCCATAAATGGATCTTTTGTGTTGTTTCATGTCATCTTCTTGGTTTCATTGTGTCCAATAAATATACCATGGTCGATCCTCTTAAGGTTGAGGCAATAGTTCAATTTCCTTCCCTGTGCAATATTCGTCAGCTTTAGAGTCTCCAAGTAAAGCTAAAGTTTTGTGATGATTTGTATAAAACTATGCTGAGATCACTAAGGGATTTAATCACTTGTTTAAGAAGGGGGTCCTATTTGTTTGGGATTATTTCATGTAGTGCTCATTTGATGCATTGAAAAAGGAACTCGTATCTTCCCCCCTACATAGTCCTTGGGACTATAACAAAGACTTATTGTTGTATCTCGTAGCATTAGAACAAAACATTGCTACAGTTTTGGTTCAAGAGTATGATATGCTCCAATAGCATGTCATATATTACCTTAGTTGAAGCTTGATAGGTCTTGAACTCAAGTTTTATCATGTGGAAAATTTGGCTTTGGAAACTGTTCATTCCATCCAGAGACTTTGTCATTATATTCTTCTTAGGAAACCACTACTATAGATGAAGTGAATCCATTTCAAGTTGTATGGAGATGGTGAATTATTTGGGAAAACAAAATAAATGGATAGTCATCTTACAATAATTTGACCTTGAATTTGCATATGCTAAGTCTAAAAAATATTTGGTTTTCATTGAGTTGATGTGAGAGTTTCGTTGGGAAGATGAGAAATGAGCATATATTCCTTATTTCTTCTAGTGATCCTTGGTATGGATATATAAATGTATATCTCCAAACTTTGAAATTCTCTTATTCCTTGTGATATGAGCAATGATGCATATGTCACTTAGCTAACAATTACCTCATCATCGACGACACTTTACAATGGTGAGGGGTAGATTTTATCCTGCATTGTTTCTTAAATCATGAGGAGGTGGATTCTGAGCTTAATGACTATCAAAATGTAGCTTACAATGGTCATCTACTAGGTTGACTATAGCCTAAACAATTTTTTTGTGTCAAATACTTTTGGCCTACAATATTTAAAGATTGTACTGAAGAAATCAAATAGTGTCACCCTTGTCAAATCTTTCCCTGAAAAATGCACACATACTCTACTCCTCTTTTCCCGTGATCACCATTGACCCCTTCACTAAGTGGGTGGTGGATTTCATGATGTGTCACCTAATTTCAGACCATATGAAATGTGCCAAGGTAAAAAATACTCTTTTCACCATTTTAACCTTTTTATTTTACCCACTTTTCTATAGTTTAATATTTCATTATCATTATTTACCTAATGGACTAACATTTAGCTAGTGTTTAGAGTTAGTTATTGAGTTTTTTTAGGTATGTCGAAGAACAACAATGTTCTTGAACATTTTTTCAAAACTACAATCCACATTTCACCTTTTTGGCAGGTATTGT
The DNA here is from genome assembly GCA_010110895.2 of Picea sitchensis. NCBI lineage: Eukaryota > Viridiplantae > Streptophyta > Pinopsida > Pinales > Pinaceae > Picea > Picea sitchensis. The sequence continues at coordinate 91,924 of SNQJ01S0020146.1, read as the reverse complement.
TTTCGAAAACTGACAGATAGGTTAGGAAATTTCCACCTTACACTTTGCATTTGTTTCCTTTAGTTACAATATTAGCAGAGAATACAATCAATTTCATTTAAAAGGAAACTTTTGTTTATTTTTAGCATCCTTTTCCTAATATTCTTAAATTATAGATGGATGGGATTCTGAAACTGCATTCTAGTGTGTGATACTCCAAAGAGTTCATATCAATAAATTTCAAGAAAAAATGAGAAAATCATTCAACTCTCCATTAAATTATGAAAAGGCACATTAAAATCCAAGTTGTACTAAACGCCTATTTCCAAAAATGAAAACTTCTTTCAAACCCACTTGGATTTTCATTTATAATTGACTAAAAATAAAATATAAAGAGACCTCAAAAATTAATAAAAAAGTACAGGTTTCCCACATTAGTAGACCATGCCCAACAAAAACAATATAAATATATGTAGACAGTTGTTAGACACACAATAAGGATAAACATGATTGTGCATTTATTAATTAATATGATACAGATTTAAATACATGGTTATGACCCTTTCATTTGTCTTCCAAGAGTCTCTTGGACTCCAATGACCATTACACTTACTTTATGTTTCATATTCCTTCTCCCCA
>SNQJ01S0020146.1:51627-81834 GCA_010110895.2 Picea sitchensis | reverse complement strand
GTGTCTCATTTGTTTTTTGTTTTTTGAGTTTACATTTCAAGTTTGTTGCATTTTCGTTTTTTGGGGTTCTTAGGGTTAACCAATGTGCCTTTCTTCATGACTGCATCCTGGTTGCTCAATTTGCCATGCTTCCACCTTTGAGAGAGAGCTTACTCCATTAGCTAGCCAATCTCTCAGGAAGCAAATCGTTTTCCTGCAAGTTTCTGAGGTAGAAAGGAGGGCACACCAACCTCGGGTTTGCGCTGTTGTTGGGATGAAGTAAGTGCGCCCTCCTCTATGGCTGCATTGAGCTTCTCCCATTGATCCCCGAGACTCACACCGAGATAGCCACATCCTCTTGGCTACTCTATCATCATTGGATCTCCATTGCTTGGTCATCCAAACCAATGGTGCACCCCTGTTCCGATTTACGCACCTGAGGAGTTTTGGGTCAAAGGCCAGACTATGGTTTGTTTGGTCACCTTCTCGAGTAGATCGCCTTCTTGGGTAGATCATGTCACCAATGTCCTCCCAATATCACCCCATATACAAATCCTCCAGGTTTTAATGCCAATGTTGAGTGCTTGTCATCACTGCATCTAGATTATCAAGACAACCACTAATCCTAAATTGCTTTGCAAGCGTGAGAATACCACCCAAATTTCAGGGTGCAAACTTTGTGGTAGTGCGTGCTATCTCCACGGTGGGTGCCTGCAAGAAAGTACTTTTTCAAGAGGCAGTACGGGCGTCAAGGTCGACCAATGATCCCTTCACTTAAAATTTCGACTGACGACCAATGGGGAGATGCAAATGAAGAGCAGAGGTCCAACGACATTGAGGGCGAGTATGTTATTTAATATGATGTGCAATTGAGGGTATCCTGGATATGGTTTCCAGCAACAACGAATACCAGTGTATCCTCCTAACCCGTACGTCTATAGAACCGTTGATTTAAAACCCAATTCTGGCAGTGAAGTGTGCCGTCATATGGGGCTGCAAGTAAATTATGGCAGGCAATGTGAGAACAAATATGGGAAGAGAATGCTTCAAGTGGGTTGTCACTGTTGCCTCTTGTCTCACGGCTTTGAAGAACTTTGGCCAACCCAACAGAGAAGAATATCTCCAATCAAAGTTCAATTGCAACAGCCGAGAGACCATTGTGTGCTTATCATTAGGGTGACTAGATTCATCAAAGCTGGCGAAATCAAGTATATATCTCTGACGATATGGCTGAACATTTCCAAAGAAGGGAATCCTTTGAAAGGAGGATGTAGATATGGCCGAAGCTATAAAGAACGCCACCACGCAGTCAAATTTTGTTGTCTATATGCATTGCGTGCTAGTCACTCCAACCCCCACCCACGACGCCTGTCCATCATTGGTGGGATTTTTAGAGGGAAGATAGAACGTAATCAGTGCTAGAAAACAACACTACAAAAACTTCAAAGACAATTTCCTCGTCATTCGAGGGATAAATCGCCTAGTTGCTTAGTTCCTGTGGACACTATTATTGCAAATATTGAGATTATCAACCTCGTCTATGCATATTTGGGCGGCTTCTTTATTCGTCCTCTTTGGTGTGGCATTACATGTTTTCACTCTTCACTACATCTGTTGTGTCCGTTGAGAGAACCATATGCGGTGTTAGGGTTCACACACGACATCAGGAGATCATATGGGAAAATCACTGACCAAAAAGCTAACCAAATCGATGCTTTACAAAATTCTTTGATAGCAGATTAAGTTTACTGACACCAGGCTTGGTTCGCACCCAATTTCGAAGCTCTCTAATATAGTGGTCGACCTTGTGGCACCCTGTCGGTTTGCGTTTCGTATGGAGAACCAAAGGGCAGTACTGCAATCTTAAGAGAATAGGCAGAAACATTCATCCAATCAGTAAAAACAAGAGATGCACTATCCACCACTATAGATCCTCCAATACCCTAATTTTCATTCCACTTTCGAACAAAGAGTGGAAAAATGGAGCCGTATTGCTTTATGTCGACTGTGTGAAATTTGTGAGCAGGCTTGGAATTTCTCATTTCCGTTGTTTCAATGAAGTGAAAATTTGCCGGCGGTTATTTTATTTTCATGCTTGTGACTTTTAGATTTTATGAAAAACCATAAGTGTGAAATTATTATTTTGTATTATATATGCAAATTTCATTTTCATAAATTTTCTTACTTTGATATTTTGATTATACAATTTTTTTTTTTAATAAAATAATAATAAAATTTTGATTATACAATTGTTTTTAATAAAATAATAATAAAAAAATAAGAAAAACATTCTTAATCTAAGTTGTAACTTAATTTATATTATTAAAACAATATTGTGGAATATTACATAATACATAGTTTTAAAATATAGTTTTAAAGAGTTATCAATCATATGAGATTTTACAAATTAAACATTTCAATAGCAACAAAGAGATTTTACAAATTAAACATCTCAAATGTAACCCTTACATCTTTTGGAAAAATTCAAAATTGAAGATATGGTTAATGGTAGATATGGATAACTATGACATTTGAAACTCAAACATCATGGAACAACAAGAAACCTTTCAGCTTTCAGATATGAAGCTCAATCAACATGAAACAACAAGCAACTCTTGACATCCAAAGCTCAAACAATATGGAACAATAAGCAACCCTTCAATGAAATGAAAAACTGTAACAAAAATGAACAATAATTATATTTCTTTCTTTAAAAATTTAAATGATAGAAATCTAAACCATAAAAAAAATAATCTTAGTTTTATTAACTAAACTGCTTTTGTATTTACCTATTGAAATCATAAAAATACCTATTATTTAAAAATGATAACACTTACTCATCCATTTTTAAAAATAAGGGCCACCACTATTAGTTAAATTAGCAATAAATATTTTTAAATAGAAATAAAATAGTTTTCAAAACTTTACTTTCCTCTAAAAAAAAACATTTTTAATTAGAAATAAATTATGAAAGCAGAGTTCATTGTTAACTAGAAATAAACTCTAAATTTTCAAAAAGTTACTTTCTTGCTTCATAAAAATAAAAATTTGTAATTAGAAATAAATTATGAAAGACCAATTCATTATTAAGTGTAATTTACAAGTATTTATATACTCTATAAAATATGCCAACATATACTACAAGTGTTAACTCTATACATTAACCCATTAAATATAATAAAAATATTAACCAATTAAATAAAAGATAATGAAAGTTTTAACCAACTAAATATATTTTAACTCTGTTGCAAGTGCATTTTTATAAACTCCTACTATTTAAAGAATAACACTTACCCAACCATTTAAAAAAATGACCACCACTATTGCAACTTCAATGACCAATAACAAATAATTCCATGTGAAACTCAAATTTTTCAAAACTTAAAAAAAAAATATTTTTAATTAGAAATAAATCATGAGAGACCAATTCACTCTTAACTATAATTTACAAACATTTATATGCCCTATATATAATTTGACAACATATTCTACAACCATTAACTATGTACATTAACCAATTAAAAATAATAAAAATAATAAAAATATTAACCATTTAAATCAAAGATAGTAAAAATATTAACCAATAAAATATATTGTAACTAAATATGAAGTATCATCTTTTTGTTCACTTTATAAAAATATCTACTATTTAAAGAACTTAAAACTTACCCATCCATTTTTCAAAAAAATAGCGAGACTGCAAGTTCTATAAAAAGATTCCACATGAAACTCAAAATTAGTTCATTGTTAACTATAATTTACAAGTATTTCCGTGTATATAATATGAAAATATATACTACAACCATTAACTTTGTACATTAACCAATTAAATATAATGAAAATATTAACCAATTAAATAAAATATAATGAAAACATTAACCAACTAAATATATTATAATTGAATATGAAGGAGTGTTACCTCTCTTTGTTCACTCAGTTTATAACTAGTTCGCTCTATTTATAACAAAAGTTGTCCAACTACAAATTAGAGATTAGACTTCATCAGAAATCAAACCTTCTCAAGTTACACAATAAATACTCTCAAAGATCAAGAAGTCTTCTTGACTTTGTATCTCTCCATATCCCATATACTACATTCTAATCCACATTAGATAATTCAAGGCCATTCAAAGATATTCTCATTAGTGCATCTAGTGTATCCAATACCAACTTTGATTTTCTAATATCCTTGATGATGTTTTGTTTAGAAAATCTTCTTTCACAATCCAATGTACTTGCAAGAATAATTAGTATAGCTTGCCATAATTTCATCATATAAGGATAAGTTTTGTGCCATTGTTTTGTGTTAAGAAATACCTTCCATGCTTCTTTCATTGAAAATCCCTCACAAGATAGATTTAATATATCAACAAAAGGGTGCAACTCTCTTTTACAACCATTAATATCAAATAATGGAATAGATTCAATATCCTTTGACATGGTATGCTACAAATGTTGAAAAAGTTTTAAAAGTCAACGCTTTGAATTTTTCTCACGTCTATAACGCTCTTCTCGATAATAATAAGGACTCGACAATTTGGTTGCATTAAAAATATGGATATATTGGAATCTTTCATTCAAAGAGTCTATGAGAGACTCAATATAATCCTTTGTGAGTTGTTGACAACTCTTGTGTGTTCCTTCAATGCGAGGTTTCAAAGTATGTTTCCTTACATCACTATAATCAATATCTATAGTTGGGATAGAGATGTATTGTAGCTCATGGCTATCGATAACTACCCCTTCATCATTAATTTTTATATATCCATATTGAGAATCACTTGAAAATTTTGAACGATAGGTTGTACCTTCTGCAAATGTTTCTTTTCTCAAAAGCCATCTAGACAATGTACTTAATAGTTACTTCAAGATCCAACCCAACAGTTGTAATGCCGACATTTTCTTCTTGAAAAGTATTGTTCAAATTGTTCAATTCACCCAACACATCAACAAGGATATGAAAACAAAACCGAATGGAGTAAATTCATGTCTTATCATACCATGTTCAAGTTTTTGTTTTCATTTTTCCACAAACATAAAATTGTTGGCATAATCTTCACAAGCCTTATAATAACTTCTCCCCTAGATAACCATCTCACTGAGTGTATCTGTAAAACATCAAGAACATCAATTTGCATGACTTTAGGAAAATCATTCAATTCATTGCTTCTCTTTGGTGAGTTTTGAACCCATGAATACACATTATTTGCAATTTTTTCAACATATAATAACTCTGGTACTTTCTTAGAAGCATCTGCTCCTGGTAAAGACTCACGATGAGCTACACAATGAAATGCAATAAGATTTGGAGTGTTTTTTTTTTAAATGAGATGAATCCATTTTCATTTCCAATCATTGTTGAAGCTCCATCTATAGAAACATCTATCAAATTTTTATTCTGAAGGCCTCTAACATTTAATAATTCACTGAAACTATCATATATTGTTTTTCCTTTTCCATCCATTACATCCTTAAGCTTCATAAACCATGAAATAGGTGGTCCAAAACCCTTTGAATCTAAATAGGTTGCATAAACAACAAGGTATTGCTCTAAGGTGCGATTGATGCTTTCATCAACCATTAATGAAAATAAATGACTTTCCAACATATTTTTTATCTGAATCTGCTCAAGATGCTTTGATATGCAATATATAAAATCATTTGCACACTTATGATTTGTGTATGAAGATTACTCTTGAGACTTTGCAATGTGTGGTGTTTTTGTATCCATGAAAAATTTGCAAAGTTTTTCATACTTTGGTAAATATAAATCTTCTCGACAAGCAAAGTATGATATTTTCATTGTGGTAATCACTCTTTCCTTATTTTCATCTTCTATCTCTCTAATATGATTTGGTATTGGCTTCATCTTTTTCTCTAATGCATTAATCCATCATGTCTTTGAATGTTTATTTACTAGTGATTTTTCATGAGTAACAAGAGCATCATGTTGTAATGTGGTGCAACCATTCTATGAACCCCATGGTCCATTCATCCTATACTTCTCACAATAGCTACATTTCATAGTGATTGTATCACCATGCCTTGCATAATTCAACCAATCAAACTTATCTAACCATTCCATACGAAATTTTCTTTTTGTTTGCACTTTAATTTTCTTTTGATCATTAGCCTATTCTTCAACTTCATTTGTTTCTTTATCTATATCATCATTAGAAAATCTTCCAAAATTTTCATACAATTGTTATTCCAATTGAGTATTATGGGTTTCTTCACATGTTGTTTGGAGTCTTGGAAGTTTGTGCTTTTGTCCATCCAAACATTTCTTCAATTGTAACTTTCATTTTTCTTTTCTAAGACATGTTTGTATCCACCTATGTAAAAGAAATAGGTGAAACCCAAGAGTCAACTCAAGAGTGTCCCAAGGAAAACCATATATAAATCTATACTTGTCTATAAAAAAATAAAAAAACAAAATTCTTTAGTTATAAAATTTATAAATGTAATAACCAATACCTATTAAAATTTATAAGTCCCAATATTTATTATAACATTACAAATTATTATTTATAGAGGTTGAAAAAAAACCTAAAACACATGCTTCTAAAGACACTCTATACTAAGACATATCCATTGATTTTTTTGGGTCAACATACGTGGAAGGCTTGATAGGTGTAGTTTATTGTAATGAATACAAACCTCAAGTCTTATGATTCTTGCATGTTCAATCCGCTTTCTTCAGTGGAAAAAATTCAACGAGAAATGACATTTCACTTCACCATACAAATAAACTAATATAAAAACCATGGAAAAGAATTGATGGTGAGAAATGACATTTCACTTCACCATCAAAAGAAAACTAAGATAAAAAGCATGGAAAACAATTTAGCGCGATAAATAAGATTTCACTTAACCATCGAAATAAACTAAGATAGAAACCATTTGAACAATATTACAACCCATAGGAAGATATACATTTGTATTCAATAATTAACAATACAAAACCCACGTATATTTGTGAAGGCATTTATCTTAATATAACAAGAGATAATTGTCTTCAATGCTAATTTAACACTGAATTATAATAAGTTTTAGTACATTCGTATTTAGTAATTAACAATACAAAACCCAAGTACATTTGTGGAGGCATTTATCTTAATATAGCAAGAGTTAATTGTCTTCATCCTATTTAAATTCATTTTCAGAGCATTACATCATAGTGATACAAGTCTTAAATGATCAAATAAAACACAATACATGAAAAAATAAAAAAGAACAATTGAGCGTGAGAAATAACATTTCACTTAACCATAGAAAGAAACTAAGATAAAAACCATTTGAACAATATTACAACCCTTAGGAAGATATACATTAGTATGCAGTAAGGAGATTAAGAATGCATAACCCACTTACATTTGTGGAGGCATTTTTCTTAATATAACAAGAGATAATTGTCTTCAATGCTAATTGAACACTGAATTATAATAAGTTTTAGCACCCCCCTCCACACATATATACCATAATAATCATTCTATTTAAATTCATTTTCAGAGCAGTACATCATAGTGATACAAGTCTTAAATGATCAAATAAAACACAATACATGAAAAAATAAAAAATAACATGAATATAATTAAATCATAGTTCATGAAAAAATAAAAAAGAACAAAAATATAAGTAAACCATAATCAAGTGTATTTATATTTTATTTCTGATATTTATTTTGTAAAAAATAAAAATTAAACTTCATTACAAACAAGTATAAAGTTGTCTACATTTAAAAAACAAATTATCTTTTCCACGTGTATGATTGGATGTTTTAGAATGTGATTATGAATGATGGAACTATGCAAAAACAAAAATCTTAAACACCCTATTGTGCAAGTATGGAATTTGAACACTATCCTCTGGTCCACTAGTCTCTATTGAATCTCTAAAAAGTCCTACAAATCATTGAAGAAAGGAATATTCTATGTCTACTATTCATCTCATATTCAATAGAATTAGAGCATGACTACCTAATAATGGATTGTCTTTAAGTGTAGGGTTTAAAACTAAAAAAATATCTCATCATCCCACAATAATCTAAATAATTTTTATTCCAAACATTAAGTCTTTTGGGTATTCGTACTTCATACATCTAGTGATAATAGATATTTGTTTTTTACTTAATCTCATAGAATACAACATAAATATGCCCCTATAGGAATGTATGCCTATGGCATATGAAGGTCAATGCCAATAGAAGATAAATTTTATTTAATCTCAACTCCATGGATGTATGAGCTTACACACACACACACACATATATATATATCAAGGGTACATATTTATTTACAATCTTAAGCCTACGAGTATATGTAATTAAACATATGTGTATCAATAACAAATATTTATTTATAATCTCAAGTCTATGGTCAAATATGCCTACAGTACATGTAGTACAAGATTATAAAATTATAACTTATTCTCATATGCCATTGAAATATGTATACCAATAGTAGAGGATTACAAAATTTAATTTAGGAATGTTGAAATTCCTATATATTATTTCATTTTAAAAATATAAATATGTTGTTGCAAAACTCAAATCACACAGGTTTTCACAATTCAAAATAATTGCAAAGGTAAGATATGATGTCTCCTTTTAACTTTAATCCACAACAACAATGATCAACCATTCCAAGAAAAGACATGAATTAAAGGAGATTTCCAAAAAAAAAATATGATTTATGCCTCATTTAAACTTTAACAAGAATATAGTATCCACCCTTGTGCCCTAGATTGAACCAATTCAAGAAAAACAATGAATTAAAGGGGATTTATGGAATAGAAATATGATTTATGTCTCCTTTTAACTTTAAAAAGAATATTATCCTCAACAACGCTCACTATACTATACTATAGAATAAATTATTGTGTCCAACTTGGCGCCCTACATAGAACCAATCCAAGAAAAACCGTGAATTAAAGGGTATTTCTGAAATATAAATATGATTTTGGAATGGGTTGGTTAGTTTAGTTTCTTTCCCCTTAGTCACTAGTAAGTTAGTAACTACTCATGAATGACACGGGGATTAATCATCAAAAGATTACTCATGAATGGAACATGGATTAACCATTAAAAATGGAAAAACCATGGCCAATTACAGATAATCATGGAAAACAAAAAAACATTGATTTTAAATACATAGTAGGAATGTACCTCTAGTTGTAGCTGCTCTGAAAGGGTGGAGGAATTAGAGGACCCAAGTCTGGAAGCCATTCTTTTCTTCTATTTAATCCTTGGATTTGGTGGTAGCCTGGTAGAGTTTGTGTTTCACTTGCTTAGCATGAAGCCACAACGCCATAGAGGAGAAAACCCAAGCACTCACAATTGCAAATGGCAGTCTCATAGTAAAGTTGGAGGCTAGAGTGGAGAAGACCGACTCCGCCCTTGGAATGTGGGCACCTTCATTGTTTATTTACTCCCTCAACACTTCTTGTCTAGGTGCCATCAACCTAATAGTGTCATCAAGGAAATCGTTCACGATGCGAGAGTGCTATAAATATCTCATTATTATTATTATTATTATGTCACTATAAAATAATTCTACCAACTAATACAAGATAACCATACTTACAAGTCATGACTCACAATCTTTAATATAGCTATATTATAAAAATATTGAAAATTTTTAAAAATATATATTCAATTAAAAATAAATACTTCATAATAATAATAAAACATCAATAATAATATATATTGAGATATATATTCTACAATTTAAATATTTTAAAGTTAAATTTAACCAATACATACCTATACTAAGGTGTTTCTAGTGGTTAATGTAAATACCTACTATAGATTTTGACGAGTAATCTATGTATTTAAACGTCAATTTGAGGTGTTTGGAATTTTAATGTCGTGTGGATTTTTTATCTATGTATCCAATACAGGTTGAAATAAAAAATACATCCCACAGGACGTCAAATTCCAACCCTATTTGCGAGCACTGCACCATGTGCGAGAAATTTTTCTACCCATCTATCTTCATCATTTTTCAACAACCTTTCTTCCAGGCACTTAAGGTTCCAATCAACGGGATAACAAATCGCACATGAGAGAGTGGGAAATCCCAACTCGAGGTCAAATCACGCGTGGCACTCTAGATTGTTTTTGTTTCATTGTGTGATTAGGATATGGAGAATATGGAATGGGAAACGTCATATTTCTTCACTCTTCTATTCACGTCTATCAATAATGTCAACAATACGAAGATATGGTTTCAGATGAGAACAAGCGTGCACAATCATCTCAGGAATCCAAATGAGAGTCTATGACATGTTGAGAGGCTAAGGCAGCGATAGACTATGGGAACCAAAGGTGTATGGTTGAACATTACTTAGGGTTACGTAAATTAGGGTTTCAGATCACAATTAGCAATAATATTCATACTAGCCTAAGCATGAACATATGACAAAATACTTCATTTGAGTAATGATCGAAGGGTAAGTTGAAATCGACCAAAGAACCAGAATGCAAAGGGTTGTTTTTTTGTAGTGAGCGGAGAGGAAACTCCCAAATGGAAAGTTTGGCAGGTAGGTAGAGGGATCATACTGTTAGGTAAGAAGAGGGCTCAAAGTATCAGGTAGAGGTCTCAGTCTCTGTAATTGAGAAAGAAAAAATTCCTAGTGAATAATGAAACTCATCTATGGAAGACTACCATAGCTCAAATCAGGTGTAAGAACCAAGGTCTGTGATACCACTATTAAATACACCAATAAGGATAAATATGAATGCACATTTATTAATCAATATGATACATATATAAATACATGGTTATGACCCTTTGCTTCGTCTTCCAAGGGTCTCTTGGACTCCAATGATAGTTACACTTACTTTAAGTTTCATATTCCTTCTCCTCATGGATTAGGTTTCCAACACCAACCATTTCACATGTAGAATAAAAATAGGGTAAGCCCACATCACTCAATGATAAGGTTATTTACACATTTTATTTTTTTGAGTAATTAAAATAGGATATTTAATTATTTTGTTTGATATTTTCACTATTCAATCATTTAAATATCCTTTGAAAACCCATCGAAAATTATATAAAGAACAAACAAAATACCCCAAATGGGCATGAAATGAAATAGAGGATTTCATAAATTTTTCTTATCTTACCTCTTCCAAACGAGTTTATGAGTGATCTTCTAGTGCACTTTTGAAAGTCCTTGTAAGTAATCCAACCGTTGTATATAGATTCAACTTGCATTTAATCTATGCGAAGGCTTTGGATTTCATTTTTTCATTATACCCTTACTACGAAATTGAGGTAAATGAAAGAAATAATCTTAGTTATTTTAAAATTAATTAAAAAGTACATAGGCAAGTGTTTCTTATCACCTAGGCGCCTAGGGGGTGGGAAAATGTCTAATGTGGACCCTAGTCATTTAATTCATGTGATATGAATTAAAAGTGACTTTATGACTTAGGGAAAGTGGGTGAGTTAAGTGAGTTAATCTCCACCATTCATGTTGTCCAATCTCAACCCTTGGATCAGATGACTTTTCACCTTCCCTCATTGAATCGATTAGGGTAAAGAGGTGCCCTGATTTTCATTTCTTCATGAGAATTTGGAGAAGTTTAAGAGAGAGAGGTTGATCTTTAGAGGAGGGAAAACTTGTTGCTTGAGGCACATATTTCTAGACAAGAGTGAAAGCATGCATTTCGAGGTGAATGCTACAACAAAGAGAGTATCCGTACAATACAGATTCTATATCGTACAACATAGGAAAGGACAATTCATATAACATAGGAGGTGCACGCATTTTGAGGTAGGTTGAAACAAAAATCAAGGCACATTTATTTCTGGAATTTATGTACAACAAACCCAAATTTTGCGGCATGAATTTTTAGACAGTCCATACAACATTAATTGTTGTGAAAATCATACTATGGTACATATTTCTTGCACAAAAATCGAGGATATGACTTGGGGACTGTTCATGAGGATTTTTGGCTCATTTTCTGACATGCGTTTGTGGTGTTTTTTCTATGCATATTTCTATTGTAACGAAAGAATTTTCTCTGAACTCTGAAAATAATAAAAAACCCCTCTCTCACTGGTTTTCCCCTTGTGGATTTTTCCAGGGTTAATGTTAGACCAAAAATATCTGAGCATTTATTTATGAGTTAGTGTTCTGATGATAGAAATATTTATTCGTGCATTTAATGTTGTTCAAAATCCTCATGTTTCATCTCTGAGAATTGTTTATATGATGAGAAATTGTTGCTGTCGTAAAACTGGGTTTTTGGGAATTAAACTATGATTAGTCTCAGTGATACTTGAAACTGACTGGTGTCTGAAAATTTTACATGGTATCCGAGCTTATTTGAAGAGGAATGCAAAATTAAGTCAACCATATAGAGAGCAGGACATAATTTACTTCACCGGACACAATTTTGGAATTTGTTATTTCAGCTGAGAAGGTTCAATGGCTACAGGTTTAAGAGTTGAGGACATACTTGATGGGGCAGTAAATTTTGGTGCTTGGAAGGAGAGAATGTTTTTTCTTCTACAAGAGAGTGAGTCGTGGGACATTGTTTAGAACTCTACAACAAACCCAGTAACAATACCTACAGATGCTACACTTCTGGAAGCCTATATTAAGAAGAGAATCAAGGCTAAAAGAATCATCCTTGATTCCATCAGGGACCTTTTGATTCTGCATGTGACAGGGAATACAAATTCCTATGAGATGTGTGATTTCTTGACAAAGTTGTATCAAAGTAAAAATGAGAACTGAAAGATGGTTTTGAGAGAGAAACTGAAAATCATTAGAATGACCAAGGCTGAAAATGTGGTCACATATCTTATCGGGTTGACACATGTGAGAGATGAAATTGGTGTTGTTGGGGAGGCCATTTTTGACAGTGAACTTATGAGGACAAAATTGAATGGGGTGACAAAAAAATGGGTTTTTTTTTGTTGAGGGCATTGCTGAGGAGGAAACCCGGAGAGGGTATGTACATGGAAGTTCATCTACTGGTAATGATGAGGAGAACATGGCTCTTGTTGCTAACAACACGAAGAAGTTCAAAAAGGGTCCTAAGGAAGGGAACAAAGTGAAGGGTGAAGGTAAGAAGGACATGAGAAAATTCAATTTCTTTGCATGTCACAAGTTTGGGAACTATGCAGGACAATGTCCTAATAAGAATAAGAAACATAATGCAACTTCAACAGAGGTGGAGGATTTTTCCACCAAGTTCGACAATGATTTTTCTTTAGTGGTGTGTATTTCCACTAGAGCCTCACATTACAATTTTTGATATATTGATAGTGATGCCTCCCTCCATATGACATGTGTTCGTGAGCATTTGACAGATATTACACATATTGGTGATCTTGAGGTAGTGCTTGGAGATGACCGAGTGGTCAATGGAGTTGGTAGTGCGACTATATCATTTTAGAGGGAGTCTCAACCTCCCATGTTGTTGAGAGATGTCCTATATGTTCATGGCTTGAAGAAGAACTTGATTTCAATTTCTACTATTGAGGAGAGGGGATATGAGGTGTTGTTCCATGATGGACAGGTGCTCCTATTTCCCAAGGGGTCTAGTATCACTTCAGCCAAAGTGATTGGGACTCGACATGAGAAGCTGTACAAGATCATGTATCAGCCAGCTAGTGCATTGTATCATACTACCAAAAACAATGATCTTTGTGAGCTATGGCATAATAGGATGGACCATTTGCATCATGGGGCTCTGAGGATACTAAGGGATACTGTGACTAGTGTGCCAGAGTTCAGTACAAATCACCAGGAGTTGTGAAAGGGGTGTGCTTTGGGAGAGTACACCAAGACTACTTTTACAAGAAATGACAACAGAGCAACATGTATACTTGATCTGGTTCATTCTGATGTATGTGGTCCTATGTCTTCTGTATATTTCAGTGGTTGTTTGTATTATGTCATATTCATTGATGACTTCTCTTGGAAGTCTTGGATTTTCTTCATGAAAACCAAAGGACAAATCTTCAATTGGTTGCAAGAGTTCAAAGCTCTTGTGGAAAACCATACTAGGAGGAAAATTAGAGTACCAAGGAAAGATAATGGGGGTGAGTATACCTCCAAGGAGTTTAATGACTTATGTCAAAGAGAGGGCATCTAGAGGGAGTTGATTGTTCCTTACAATCCACAACAGAATGGGGTTGCTGAGAGAAAGAATATGGCCATAGTTGGGGCTGTGAGAGCCATGTTGCATGATTAGGGGATTCCACTCGTTATTTGAGATAATGCATGTTACACTTCATTTTATCTGCAGAACAGGAGTCCACACAGAGCATTGGGGGATAAGACTCCCGAGGAGGATTTCTATGGGAAGACGCTTGAGGTTGGGCACTTTAGGATTTTTGGGTTACTTACATATTCACATGTCCCTTCTGAGAAGAGGATAAACCTAGAGCCCACGATAGAAAAGGGGATTTTTGTTGGGTATAGCGAGACTTCAAAGGATTTTCGCATATACATCCCTTCCTTGAGGAAGACAATTGTATGAAGTGATGTGAGATTTGAGGAGGATAGAGACTTTAGGAAGTCACGAGGGACTGAGAAGGGTGAGAAGTCATAACCTTAGATTAAGGTAATTCCACAACATAATTTAGTGACACAGAGTTTAGGACCACCAGTTTCGGTGATGACTGGTCCACAGGGCATAGGGCCACAGATGTCAAGATCACAGGTTACTGATCCTCAAATTCTAGGATCTTATGCTCCAGATTCTACTTCAGGTTCATAGTCTTCAGGTGATGGGGTTGAGCAGGGGGAGTCCCCTCCACAAGAAACTACTTCAGAGAGGAGGACGCCCAAGTGGCTTCAAGACACTCTGAAGGAGTCACAAGGATATGTGGGGAATCCCAAGCAGGTTGTGAGGGAGAGTAAACTTCCTGAGAGATTTTGCAGCTATCTTGCGATGGTGAGAAACATTAGGGAGTTTGAGCCTTCCACTTTTGAGGAGGATACTGGAAGATAGGTTTGGAGATATGCCATGATGGAAGAGTACAATTCCATCATGAAGAATGATGTTTAAGAGGTTGTTCCTAGACCTCAGGGGAAGTTAGTGGTGACTTCTAGGTGGCTCTACAAACTCAAATATGTTGTAGATGGCAACATTGAGAAGTATAAAGATCATTCTGTGGCTCGGGGGTTCTCACAGATTGAGGGAGTTGATTATGATGAGACTTCACTCTGGTTGTTAGATATACCTCAATTGGGGTAGTGATCTCTATTGTAGCAGAGATGGGTTGGAATATCCATTAGATGGATATGAAGACCACATTTATGAATGGTCTGATACAGGAGGAGTTGTACATTGAGAATCCATTGGGATTTGACTTTTATGGGAGAGAGTCTCATGTGTGCATACTGAAGAAGGCATTTTATGGGATGAAACAAGCTCCTAGAGCTTGGTATTCTAGGATTGATGCCTACTTGCAATAGTTGTTCTTTGAGAAGAGTGAGGTGGATCCCAACCTGTACTTCATTGGGGTTGGAGAGGATCCTCTCATAATATTTCTATATGTTGATGATAGTTTCATTACAGGGGTTGAGAGATTCATTACTGGCTACAAGGAGAGCTTCTCTTTAGAGTTCGATATGAAAGATATTAGACCGATGCATTATTTTTTGGGGTTGGAGGTTTGGCAGGAGCATGGACATATCTTTCTAGGACAAGGGAAGTATTCTTTTGACATTCTGAGGAGATTCCAGATGGAGGGTTGTAATCCCATGTCCACACCCATGATTATCAACTGGAAAAATCTCAATGCTTCTGAGTCACAACTAGTTGATCCCACATTATATCGTCAATTGATTGGTTTGTTGGTGTATTTGGTCAACACTAGACCATATATTTGTTTTGTTGTCAACACTCTTAGTCAGTTTATGGTGGATCCTATGAGAGTGCATTGGGTGGCATCAAAACATGTTCTCAGGTATCTTTTTGGTATAATGGATTATGGCTTGGACTATCTGAGAGGGGATGGAGTTTGATTGGTGGGCTATACTAATTCAAATTGGGAAGGATGTGTCAGTGATAGGAAATGTACTTCAAGTTGTTGTTGCGGATTTGTCTCAACAGTGGTGTCTTGGTTTAGTCGTAAGTAGAAGTTAGTGGCTTTGAGTTTTGCATAGGATGAGTATATGGCTTCCAGTCAGGCCAATTGTGAGGCAATTTGGCTTCGCAAGTTGTTGGTGGGATTATTTGGTGTGCAGTTGAGACCGACTGTGATTTACTGTGACAATCAGAGTTGTATTAAACTCTCTAAGAATCCATTTTTTCATGATAGGTCTAAGCACATTGAGATTCGATGTCACTTCATCCAAGATTATGTTCAGAGAGGAGAAGTTGAGCTACAATATCTATCCATAGAAGAGTAGGTTGCGGACATACTCACAAAATATTTGGGGAAAGAGAAATTTTCACCTTTTAGAGATAAGATTAGGGTGGTGAGTAACACCTTCCTCGGTAAGAGGGAGTGTTAAAAATAATTAAAAAGTACCTAGGAAAGTGTTTCTCATCACCTAGGTGCTTAGGGGGTGGGAAAATGTCTAATGTGGATCCTAGGCATTTAATTCACGTGATATGAATTAAAAGTGACTTTATGACTTAGGGAAAGTATGTGAGTTAAGTGAGTTAATATCGCCCATTCATCTTGTCTAATCTCAACCCTTAGATCAGATGACTTTTCACCTTCCCTCATTGAGTCGATTAGGGTAAGGAGGTGCCCCCATTTTCACTTCTTCATGATCATTTGGAGAAGGTTGAGAGAGAGAGGTTGAGCTTTGGAGAAGGTTGAGAGAGAGAGGTTGAGCTTTGGAGGAGGGAAAACTTGCTTCTTGAGGCATAAATTTCTAGACAAGAGTGTATGCATGCATTTCAAGGTGACTACTATAACAAAGAGAGCATCTATGCAATACAGATTATGTACCGTACAACAGAGGAAAGGACAGTTCATACAACATAGGAGGTGCATGGATTTCAAGACAGATTGGCACAAAAATCAAGGCACATTTATTGGTGGAATTTGTGTATAACAAACCTAGATTTTGTGGCACAAATTTCTAGACAGTTCGTAGAACAATAAATGTTGTGACAGTCATACTGTGGTACATATTTCTTGCACATAAATGGAGGAGTTGACTTGAGGACTATTCAAGAGGATTTTTGGCTCAATTTCCGAGATAAGTTTGTGGTTTTTTTGTTGTGCATATTTTTGTTGTAACAAAAGAATTTTCTTTGAACTCTGAAAATAATAAAAAAACCCTCTCTCACTGGTTTTCCCCTTGTGGGTTTTTCCATGGTCATTGTTAGACCAAAAATATCTGTGCATTTATTTATGAGTTAGTGTGTTGTTGATAGAATTATTTATTTCTACATTTAATGTTGTTCATAATCCTCATGTTTCATTTTTTAGAATTGTTTATATGCTGAGAAATTGTTGCTATCATAAAACTGTGTTTTTTGGCATTAAATTATGATTAGTCTTAGTGAGACTTGAAACTGGGTGGTGTTTGAAAATTTTACAAGTTATACCAAATGGGGAGGGAGAAATTGTTACCACCAATCCCCATTCCTAGAAATTGGGGTGAATGAAAGGTTGTAGCTAAAATTTAGGGGTGAAAATTGATTTTTTCCCTCTCCCTCCTAAATAAGTATTGATTGACCCTCTCTATAACATTTTTTAAATAAAATGGGGAAAAATGATAATAAACCACTACAACACAAAAAATTTACCCAATCAAAATTCGGACCCCTCTAATTTCACCCATGGGTGAAATTTCACCCCTAAAATTTTCCATGCTAAGTGATGATATTCTTATGGATTGGTAGCACAGAGAAAAGTCAATTGAAACATCCTAAAGGATGATATTCTCATGGAAAGGGAGCATGGATAAGGATTGGTCAAGTCTTCCTCAAGGATGGTAATCCATTCATGGGGTATCCAATGAATGGGTTAGTCAACCATTTCACAAGAAATATATTTTCTTCTAGGGGATCATGGATAAGGGTTGACCAACCCTCCCTCATGTATGATAATAATCTTGAGGTGATCATATTATAGAATTTCATTTGAGTTATATATGAGATCTTATGTTTAATTTGAAAATTGATGTAGGAGCATCAAACACAGGGTTATAGGCAAACCATAAACTGAGAATCAAAATGATCGTGACATAGGGGGGAGTAGAAGGTACAAGAAGAAGATTGAGGACAAAGAGTGACGAAGACCAGATGTCTTTGAAAACCGAAGATAAAGACTAAAAGGATGACAAAGAAAAAATGGACCAATTTAATGAAAAAAATGTTCATAAAGAGAGGACATTAAGCCATGATTATTATTGTAATGTTTAATGGATGATATTATAAAAAAATGTAATAGTGTAGACTTATTCTAGAAAGTATATTTAGGAATGAGAGATAGAGAGAAATGAGTAAATGTAGAGATGAAGATTGTTGAGAGCATCATGGAGAGATCCTAAAAAATAGTTAGAAATTTATTACTGAAACTAATCACATATTTAGTTGAACTAAATAGCTAAATATAATTTACTGATTAAGATTACTTGGTCCTATATAAAGTGATTATTTGTATCATATAAGAAATATACATGAATGATTGGAGCATGTAATTCGAGGTGTCCTTTTCTTTGCATATTGAATGGTTTATGTGTGTGTTTATGAATTGCATGGCTCTGGTGCAACATTTGGTATCATAGTGAGTTCTGATCATCCTTGGTCCATGTGCAAGTGAAATTGAGGTGCACATGGTACAAGCCAAATATAGGTTGAATGTCAATTGTTGCATTAGATGGGACTCAAAGAGAATTATTGGCCCTCCCAGTGATGGACACATTGCTAGAAGAGAATTTGAGAAGGAATTGAAAGAGTATAGTGAACAAAGGGATGCCTTTCAGTGCCAAATTTGCGAGGAATAAGATTGAAGACAAGATTCTCGGGTCTAGACACTACTGCAGATCTTGTGGACATTAAAATATTTGTAAGGTGAAATGGATTACCCAAAGTCCGTGAAGAATGAAATTACGTAATTATGTTTTCAGGGAGTTTTTGTTTATTCAGAATTGGAGGAGAATTAGAGACACATGGTGGTTGTGGTAGTTTTGTGAAGTAGTGGGGTTTGGTGATCGATTCAAATGGTTGAAAACACTAGAGTTGAAGAGGCTATGTGGAAAATGAGTCTTCAACATGCACCTGTGGGCATACGTGTCTAGACAAAGTTTAGAGACCATCCCTTCTCCTGTGATTCTCGTCAAGAGACAGACTTCTCCTGTGCATAATAAACTCAACACCATAATAGAGTAATCTTCTTATTTTTACAACCAAGTATAGAGTGGAAATGAAATCATAAAACCCGATTTCTCATCATAGATACTATGAAAACAATTGAAATTTGCCCTCCTCGACCATGTTGGAATGTGACAACCAATTCTCAGTTGTTTTTCAACATGATATTATTCTTGGTTTTGCTTAAAACTAATTAGAAAGAAAAGGGGAAACATTTAATGTATTCATCTTTGTATAACTGAAGGAGGAGTTGTATAAATGTGAATGCCTTAGAGGCATTTGAGAGCAGGGGCTTCGATCCCTCTCCCGGGCTGCCCAACTACCTAACGCTAGATATAATCTCCCAGTTCCTAATAATAGAAAGACTTTGCCATTGTCCTGTGAATGTTTCCCTCTGGAGTTAAAGAGTTTTACCACATAAATATTTTGTCTACTGTGTGATTGAATCTATTGTCATCTGTCTGTTTCTGCTGTGTGTTAGATCTAGGTGAGATTCTAGCCCAACAAGTGGTATGAGAGAAGAGTGTTATGAGTGAAGAGAAGGAGCCACAGAGATCACTGTTCCTCGCTATTGAAGTGAGCTTTTGAAGAGATGGAACTGTTCATTTGGTTCCTGTTGCAGGAGTACAAGGGAAGAGATCTGTGGGTGTGATTGTGTTGAGATCACTGTTGCTTGGTTGAAGATATGCCTATGTGGAGGAAAGGAGCACCAGATCCCCTGCCTGAAGAGCATCGAAGTGAAGGTCACAGTGGTGGAAAAATCAACGTGTTAGCTCGTGGTTGGAAATCTTGAAGCGTGAGCATAGGAGAGAGATCATTGTAGACATTTTCGGTAGT
Source organism: Picea sitchensis (assembly GCA_010110895.2). Lineage (NCBI taxonomy): Eukaryota > Viridiplantae > Streptophyta > Pinopsida > Pinales > Pinaceae > Picea > Picea sitchensis. The sequence goes on along the minus strand of SNQJ01S0020146.1, from coordinate 61,703 downwards.
GAACAGACACACATTCTCATGAAGTTTGGTAGTATGAGGCAAGACAAAGTTTTTTGTGTCAGTGGAGTTCACACGGAAAGAGGAGGAAGCCCAATCACATTCGAAGGTTGCCACAGAATAGAGCCCAAAATCTGGAATATTGGGGCTGTAAGGCCATCTGTAACCTCACAGGCATCATCAACGCATTAGAAGCATCGCTCCTGCCCATTTACAATCTAGTTACACTACCTTTGGGGCGTGATCCCAAAGGAACTGTGATTTGGTGTGTGCAGGTGTGTGACAAGGTTAGGTTAGAGGATGTGATCTAGTGAAGGTATGACCATATGTTATCGTTGGGGATTGATAAATTGTGAAGCAAGAAATGCAGAGAGAAAGAATAGGACATAAAACAATATATTAGAATATAAGAAGAAGAGTACAAAATGAGTACATGAAGAAGATCATGCAGAAGTAATTATGCAAAGGGAAATAACTGAGCTAAATAGGCTCAAGAAAAACAAGAATAGAAAGTATAGTTGGCCAGGACAACTGGCAGTGTACAGTCATCCTGTTGAGGTTACACTATATTTAACACTCCCTCTTAAACTCAACAATTACAAACATCAGCACTGATTATGCCTAAGTGTTGTCTCTGAAAATCAAAAATCGATTTTCCTAGTGGCTTTGTAAAGATATCAACAAGATGATCTCAAGAACCACATAATTGTAGTACAATATCACCATTATTGACTAGCTCGCATATGAAATGAAAATGAGTGTCAATGTGTTTTCTTTTCTTGTGAAACATGTGATTTTTGGATAGAGCAATTGTTGAAGTATTGTCACAGAAAATAGGAGTTGGATCCTTTTCTGTATGTGACATATCTTTCAATATTCTTCTCATCCACATAGCTTGACAAGAAGTTGAGGTAGCAACGACATACTCTGCCTCTGCAGAAGATATTGAAACAATTGACTACTTCTTTGATGCCCATGAGATCATGTTCGTGCCCAGTTGAAAAACATGTCCAGATGTGCTTTTCCTGTCATCTAGGCTGCCTGCAAAATCACTATCTGTGTAACCAGAAAGTTGATTACTATCAGATTTAGTGTATCATAAGCCAAAATTGAGAGTTCCTGCAACATATCTTAGAATTCGTTTCACCATTTTCCAATGAGAATCTTTGGGGGATTTCATGAATCTGGAAACAAGGCTGGATGCATACATAATGTCAGGCCTAGTTGCTGTAATATACAACAAATTGCCTACTAAACTTTTGTACAGGGTAGAGTCCACTGTAGGGCCTTCATCTTTCTTGCTCAATTTTGTGCCTAAAGGTATAGGGGTTTCTGCTGGATTGCATTCTTCCATGCGAAATCTTTTGATGATGTCTGCTGCATAATTTTTCTGACAGACAAAGATGGCTTTGGTTGATTGATCAACCTCAATCCCTAAAAAATATTTCATTATGCCAAGATCTGTCATCTCAAACTCAGATTGCGTGGCATGTTTAAAATTTGTTAACTCAAGATTTCCCGTATAGATCATGTCATCAACATATAAACATACGATCAAAATTTTACCGTGATGATTTGTTTTGGTGTAAAGAGTTGGCTCATTTTGACTTCTGCTGAAACCAGTTTGGATCAGGTAAGTGTCAATTCTGTTGTACCAAGCTCTTGGAGCTTGCTTTAAGCCATACAAGGCTTTCTTCAATCGATATACTTTGGCTGGCTACTCTTGAACTTCAAATCCAGTTGGTTGATCGACATAAACTTCTTCTTCTAAGAAACCATTCAGGAATGTTGACTTGACATCCATCTGGTATACTTGCCATTTGTGTTGGGCTGCTATGGCCAATAGAGTCCTTACAGTGTCTAATCTTGAATTTTGAAACGTTGTTGAACACTATGTTAATGCAGTCATGATGTCTAATCACTCTTCGGAGCAAAGATTTCTACATAATCGATTACCGAGGGTTGTTGTGAGAATCCTTTGGCAACAAGTCTTGCCTTGTGTTTTCAATCTTCCCTTTTTCATAGAGTTTAGTTTTGTAAACCCACTTGACACCATTACTCTTCTTGTTTTTTTGTTGAGTTTAGTTTTGTAAACCCACTTGACAGCAATACTCTTCTTGTGACTTGGCAAACCAACAAGATCCCATGTCTTGTTCTTCTCAATGGAGTCAATTTCTTGGTTCATGGCTTGAACCCAATGTGGCTCCTTAGCTGCTTCCTTAAAAGATGTAGATTGACATGACATTAAAGCAAAAAGGTTGTGTTGTTCAAAGTCATCCAATTGCTGATGGATTTATCTCAAACTTTGAGTTCTCTGATTTTGTGGTTCAGAGAATAATTCTCTGTTGGAAGTTTAGGTATCTTGAGAATTTTCAGGTTGTCTTTGTACTTGCAATCTTGGTAGAAATGGATTTTGACTGTCCATTTGTTGATTTTCTGAATCATTCCAGAATTGATTTTCCAGAAATTTTACATCTCTGCTGAGAATTAGTTTCTTGGTGATTGGATTGTAAAGCCTGCAAGCTTTAGATGTTTCACTATATTCAGTGAAAATACATTTGTCACTTTTGTCATCAAGTTTCTTCCTTAATTCAGAAGGTATGTGAGCGTATGCTATGCATCCGAATGTCCTTAGATGCGCAACATTGAGCTTTGTCCCACTCCATGCTTCTTGGGGGACTTTTAGCTTTAGTTTGGTGGTTGGAGATCTATTCAAAAGATAAACTGAGCATGCTACTGCTTCAACCCAAAACCTATTTGACAAAATTTTCTCTTTGAGAAGTGTTCTTTCCATATTCATTATTGTCTTCTTTTTTCTTTCAGCCACTCCATTATGTTGTGGAGTATACCTCGCTGTTGTTTGCATGATAATGCCTTGTGATTTACAGAAATTTACAAATTATTTGGAGTTGTGTTCTCCTCCTCCATCTGACCTGAGTGCTTTGATATGTTTTCCACTCTGTTTTTCAGCTTCTGCCTTGAATTCTTTGAATTTTGCAAAAGTTTCAGACTTGTGTATGAGAAAATAGATCCATATTTTCTGCTGAAATCATCAATAAACGTTAGAAAATAAACGTTGCCACCTATGGACTCTGTTTGCATTGGTCCACATAGGTCAGTGTGAACAAGTTCAAGATGTTATTTGGCTTGATTGGTAGACTGTGGAAAACTAGTTCTCTTATGTTTTCCAAGTATGCAAGACTCACATGGGGGAATTTTCTCTTTAAAGGTAGGAAGACCTTTGACCATGGAGTGATTTTGAAGAAGAATTAGACTCTGAAATGGTATATGTCCAAATCTTGTATGCCAAACCATTGTTTCATTCAGGGTAGATGCACTCTGTGCATATGGTTGAATCAGATTTTCAGTTCTGAGGGTAAGGGGAAACATCCTATTCAGAGTCATATGGATTTCAGAAATAAATTTTTTGCTAGGGTTTTTGTCATATATTTTGCAAGATGCTCCCTCAAAAAGTACCTTATATCCATGTTCAATGAGCTATCCTACACTTAGCAAATTATGTTTTAGATCTAGAACATGATAGACATTGTTTATGTCTTTCTTTACATTCTGTTTAGTAAGAATAGGAACAGTGCCTTTTCCTTGAACTTTGACTAAGTAATCATTTCGAAGTGTAATATCAGATGAGATTGAAGAATCAATACATGAAAGTAAATCTTTGTTACATGTCATGTGATTGTTGCATCCACTGTCCAACAACCAGAGATCTTTAGGTTGTTCTTCAGTCTTGTGGCATGAGAGAAACATACCTCCTGAGGTTTCTCTCGTATGATTTGAAACATGTGCTCTGCCTGAGAGCTGATTTGCTTGCTTCTTCCTGCATTCAGATTCATAGTGCCCATACTTTTTGCAGTAATAGAATTGTATGCTTGATTTCTCATTTGATCTTCTCCCCCTGCCTCTTTGAGGTTGAAAACTCTGATTCTGATTTTGTTGTCTGTGTGCTTGGAAGTGTTGATTCAGTTGTTGTTGTCTGTGACCTCCACTGGAATGAGGATTTCTATGACTGCTCCCTCTTCCTTGGTGATCTATGCTTCTTCCTTTGCCTCTCCCTCTGCTGAAGGAGAATTGAGTTTTGAAAGCATTGGCGATTGACTCATCTATGAGATGCAGTCTGGTCTCATGTGTCACCAGAGAACCAATTAGTTCATCTGTTGAAAAACATGACAGATCCTTGGATTCAAGGATTGTTGTTACAACCATTTCAAATTTATTTGGTAAACTTCTGAGGATTTTCTCAACAATTCATTGATAAGTGATGGTTTCACCAGTCAATCTGATCTGGTTCACGATTCCCATGACTCTGGTCATGAACTGATCCACATTTTCGGACTATGTCATTCTTAAAGTCTCGAATTGTGTCCTCAAGGTCTGTAGTTTGACTGTTTTGACCCTGTCATTGCCTTGGTAGGATGATTTAAGGATATCTCAGGCCTGTTTGGAAGTACCAGCGCCTGTGATTTTTGAGAAAATCGAGTCATCCACAGAATTTTGAATCCAAAATTTAGCTTTATTTTCTCTATTTCTCTGCGTTTCCTAAGCAATTTTCTGTGGATTAGTCATGGCGGAGAGGTCTGCTAGATCTGGTTCCACATATCCATGATCCACTGGATCCCAGAACTCTTGTGCTTGAAATAAGGATCTCATCCGAAGAGACCAGAACTCATAGTTCTTTCCAAGAAGAATCGGACCCTGAGTTGGTCCTAAATTGCTAGACGTCGCCATGTTTTTAAATTTTTTTTAACAAAACAGAAAGAAAAATTCGTATTTCACTGTCTCCCACGTGTAAAACCAGGTCTGTTGCTTTCTTGCAGTGATTTCAGAACTCCGTTAGACGAGACCTTTGAAGTCTCCATCTTCTGATTCTCAAAATGTCGAAGAGAGTTTATTGGACTTGAATTGGCCCTTAGTCTCCGATTAATGTGACCACACGCCTAAAGGTTAAAGCGCTACGGGCTTTTCCGGTTCTTTGTCTTTCAATTTTCCGAAATGTGAAAAATGCTGGAAAGGCCCTTCTCGAAATCCTTTTTGGGATTTCGTGTTTCGGGACTTCGCGATGCGAAGTGGCCTAGTCCTCTGTGTGCAGGATCCCTAATATGCCAAAACACCGATCAATGGTCTAGTTCTTCCTGTGATCTTACGGTCAAGATCCTTTCGGGATTTCGGGATTCTGGGTTTCACGACTTCGCGAACCCTGTTAGCGAGCTCTTCTGACTCCTTGATTCCCCGATCTCCGATTTACCGAAATGTCGATGGCTCTTTCCTTTTGGGACTTCAAATGCCAAAATGTCGAAATGTGCTTGTTGGACAATCAACGGGCCATATCTGTTGATGATCTGACGGTCCAGATCCTATCGGGATTTCGCGAATCGGTATTTCACGACTCGTGATTCCTCGTCACGCTGTGCTTCCAAAACGCGAAGTCCGAATTACCGATTTTGCCAAAATCGTTTTTTCAAAAAATTTCTTGAGATCCTGGATTGATGCCACGCATCCCCGAAAAATGGACGGTCCTCGTTGTTTCATGATTTCGTGACTTGCAACTCCAAATCCTCTGTCAACTTGAAACCCTGGTAACTGATATGCCAACGGTTTCCTCGATCTCCGCCACGTGTCTAAACGAATGGACGACTGTGATCTTTTCAGGATTTCGGGACTTTCACCGTGGAGTGTCACGACCTTTCGTCAACAAGACCTCCGATATCCTGAAATTCGAAATTCCATAATGATGGCACTTGGATCTACTGCCACTTGTCGTCTGAGATGGATGACTCACAATCCTCTCGGGATTTCGTGATTTGAGATGTCGAGATTTCGCGTATCAGGGTTTTGGAGAGCAGTCTCCTTCGCTCGTCCAACTCCTGATCCCTGATTTTGCGATGGGATAAGATCGACGACTCATGATCTTTCGCGATCCAACGGTCCAGAATGACTCGTGATTTCACGATCTGTGAATTCTCACGGAAGTCTTCTGACCTTTACACCTTGCGAGTCAGCGAAATGTCGAGATCTCGACACGTGTCTCTTGATGGACAATCCAGATGATTTCGGGATTTCGCAAGTCTAATTTCTCCTGTGCACTCGAGAGGACTAAACCTCATGCAATTTCTCACGGATCCAACGGCTGTCGGTACTCTGCGCAAGATCTAATGGCTGAAATTCTTTCGCCTTTTCCGTGCTCTCTTCGTCCCTTCTGAACTGGATTTCTGCCTCGGATCTGTTCGCAGGACAAATGTTATGGCTGCGACGGTGGTTCTTTGAACCTGAGACGCGTTCTTTACTGCCTTTGCAAGGATTTTCTTTTGTGGAAGAAAAATTCATGAATCTTTCAAAGATTTGAAAGAATTTCACAAGTTCTTTGATCTCTGCTGCAATCTTTGATAGATTTGAGTGATTTCTGAAATGCTTTAAACGCTTCTTCTTTCTGCAACTATCTTTCACGAATTTGAACAAATGCTTTGAATTCTTCAAGAGTTCCCGCCTTCTGCAGCTCTTCTGCGTGAATCTTTGATGATTCTTTGAAAATTGAACAAGAATCTTTACTATTTCTTCCTTCTCAGTCTCTGCTTCCTTCTCGTGTTTCTGCTCCTTGAAAATTTCGAGCGTAGTACGCTCCGCGACCTCGCGTGAGCTTCCTGCGCTGATATTTTGAGCGTATGATGGTCTGCTTCCTCATGGAAGTTTCCTGCGAGGATCTTTCGAGAGTATGACGGACAACTCTCCAAGCCTTGTGAAAAGTCTGTGTCGAGTTTCTCTCAAAATCCGTGTAAGCTCTGCGCTATTTTAGGATCGTGTTGCTCTCCAGCCTGTGTGAAGAGGATTACTACTGTAGATTTGATACCATGATAATTTGTGAAGCAAGAAATGCAGAGAGAAAGAATAGGACAGAAAAAAGTATATTAGAATATAAGAAGAAGAGTACAAAACGAGTACATGAAGAAGATCATGTAGAAGTAAGTATGTAAAGGGAAATAGCTGAGCTAAATAGGCTCAAGAAAAACAAGAATAGAAAGTACAGCTGGCCAGGACAACTGGTAGTGTACAGTCAGCCTATTGAGGTTACATTATATTTAACAGGGATGTGGATCTGATTGTTCTCTAAAGATGTCGATTTGAAGAGATTCACATATGTGGGGCACTAAGATCCATTTACCACATGCACGAGCTGTGGAGAACAAAAAGAAGAAAGCTGGAGCAGAGATCTCGTGGGAACCTAGAAGGTTGGGCCGAGGAAAGATGAATGTACCAATTGTTGAAGGTGGAGTTGCCACTTTACATTACGGTGGAGTCAGCTGGAGTGGTTTATTGGTGCAGAACATGGGCTCAGTGTTTGACAGAGAACCCGAAGAGGCAACCTTTGTTATGACTCATAATTGGAAGTGTCGAGGGATTTAGTTGAAGACAACAAGAAGGTCTTATGGATTCTATATAGAGTTGCGTTAATCCACGAGAAAAAGGTCAAGGTGAAAACTCCAGGTGCCCATTCCAAGCCCTCTTTGAATTGGGGGTAATGGCATGTTAATTTGTTTTATAAGGTTGTTTTTATTCAAACTTTGGTATAAACATACATTGGATATGTGATTGCAAGGTCGAGAGACAAATGCATGTTTTTTATATGCAGATATATGTTTTTTATATGTATGAAAAGGGTTGGAGATTGGAATATATATTGCACAAAACCTTGCTACCTCTGGAATCATATCTTAAAGTCAATCCTTGAAATTTCTTTTAAGCATGCTAATGGTGTGATGGAGAAAGGGAAAAATGCTAATTCCTTTGTATTGAGATTGTGTGAAGCTTGTTTTAGTCTCCTTGTGGAATAGGAGGATGAGAGGCTTTGTTCTATGAAATAGCCTAAGCTTCTTTGGCAATTTCAAAGGGTTATTTTTGTACTCAATTGAAGGGCATTTGTAAGTGTCGGGTAAAGAAAGCAATGGCAACACTGGTGACTGTAAAGTTACTATGTGAACTTTTTTATTTATTTTTGGAGTTGTAAGCAATTATATGTAAATATGTCTATAAGACTTAGAAAGACATGCATACCCCTCGTGAATCACCGGTAAAGTCTAGACATAGGCCTAGGTGATAGGAGGGTATTTGTCTCATGAGATTACATGTAATGTAACATATTTAAAGGCTTGGTCAAAATCCATTGTAAATGGGCCTGGAGGTAAGCGACAAAAGCTTACTTGGCTGCCTTGGTCGTATTTTGGTCAAGGGGATGTTCATGTTAAGGTTGATGTAGGAATCTATTGAAAGTTGCGTGGAGGTGAGCTTGTGTCAAGATCACTTGGCTAGCTTTGTCTACTTATGGAGAAGGTCTCAAATATAGAGTTCGAGGTGGAGCACTTGCTGAGGATCGCAATAGGAGAGTTGTTTGCAAAACTCAAGTAATTATTGTATGGCCTGGATCTAGACCAGACAATTGTACAAGATGCAGATTCCTTCATGGTGAGCCAAGATTTACAAGAAGTGAACGTAACCATTTTGTTTATGGTACTCACTATATTGGTGTTTAGATTGTTGGCGATATACTTGTAGCAGGCAGTAGCATGGTTAAGATCAACAGGTTAGCTCAGTTGACTTGGACGTTCGAGATAAAAGATCTCGGAGAAGCAAAAAAAATTTGAGCATGGAATACACAGAGACGGGACTAAAGGTGATTTTTTGGTTATCACAACGTGAGTGTGTGGAAAAGACACTCAGAAATTCAGTATGAATTTAACGTGAAACCGGTAGAAATATTTTAGAATCTTTTTTCAGGTTTATGTCCAAGTGATGCAGAATAAAAGGGTTATATGTCTCATGTATCGTATGCTGGTAAAATGTATAAGTTTGCGATGAGAAAATCAGATATTTCACTTGCAGGGAGTTGTCAGTGGTCACATGATAAATCCAGGTGGAACAGTGAAATGGGTGCTTCGATTTTGAAAGCACCGGTATCACCTATCTTTAGCTTGCAAGAAGGTGATGAATGGACAATGGCTTGGCATCAGGTAAATTGTTGTCAAGGTGGAGATTGTTGGAATGTTACAACCAATTCTCGCTTGTTTTCCAACATGATATTATTCTTGGTTTTAGTTAAAACTAATTAGCAAGAATAAGGGCAGTATTTAATGTATTCAGTTTTGTATAACTAAAGGTGGAGTTGTATAAATGTGAATGACTTAGAGGCATTTTAGAGCAGGGGCTCCGAGCCCTCTTTTGGGTTGTCCGATTGCCTAAAGTTGGATGTAATCTCCTGGTTCCTCATAATAGAAATACTTTGTCATTGTCCTGTGGATATTCCCCTTTGAAGTTAGAGAGTTTTACCACGTAAATCTTTTGTCTACTGTGTGATTGAATCTGTTGTGCATCTGTCTGTTTCTGCTATGTGTTAGATCTGGGTGAGCTTCTAACCCAACATACCATAGCTAGTTGGAAGAGCAACATTTGGAGAGGTTTTCGGTATTATCTGGACAAATCTACCCAACACAGGCTGGGCATATGGTTAGGGCTCGTTGTGCTAGTCACCATTTATCTTGGTTTCTATTTGTGCAAATCAATTCGAAGATGGAGGGTCAATCGTTTCCCACCAAGTGGTTCGATGAAGCCAAGCCATTCATTCAGCTCCTGCCAAAGATTAAAATATGGTACAAAAAGAAGAAAACAAAAGATAATGAAAGAAAGTGATCACCTGGATGGAGAAAAGTGGCATGGTTTTCATTCGTACAGGTACGTTTCTTCAAAAAGATTTTGTGCTGACATATTTCCATTCCATTGAGTGCATGGAAGGATGGATCTGTTATACATCCAACATATATTACCAAAGATTGAAGGTTTCCATATGCACCTTGTGCACTGGAAGCAGTTAGGGATGGATAAAAACAATGGAAATCTGCGATGTGATTTCTTTATCGTTGTGCAGTCCCTCCAAACTGGTGTGGAAAGGAATTTTGGTTTCATATTATCAAATCCAGAGAAGACGTAGCTGGTGTTAAATATATTGTACCCTCAACAGTATGACCGTACACTGCCAGCTGTACTGGACAGTTGTACTTTCTATTTTTGTCTTGCTT
>SNQJ01S0020146.1:34617-48703 GCA_010110895.2 Picea sitchensis | reverse complement strand
GGGATTTTCCACCGTCAAAGACTTTAATTGTGTTGGTGACAATAGTGTTTCTGCGTGGGCGAATGGCAAGACAAGGAAGTTGATGGAGCGGGAGAATAAGAAATTGGTGAAGACGGCCAAGAGGGAGTATAATAAGACGGTGCATCAGCTTGCTGAGTTTGTTAAACAGAGGGATACAAGGGTTTTGGAGAGGGAGCTACATATGAAGAAGGAAAAAGAGGTTGTGCGGGCCAAGCATATGCGCGAGAAATTGGAAAAGGAGAAGCTCGTGAGGGCAAGGCAGCACGAGGAGCAAGAGTGGGCAAGAGTTGATAAGAACGAGGAAGTGGAAGAGGATGGGAATCTAGATAGCCATGATGGATGGTATGATCATGATGTTAAGTGAAAGAAAGGATCGGATTCTTCGCAGCCGGGTGGGAATCGAAAGTTGTATTGCCTTGTTTGCAAAAAGAATTTTAAATCGGATAAGCAGTGGAAGAATCACGAGTAGCCAAAGAAGCACAGAGCTAGATTTCTTGAGTTGGGGGATATGTTTGAGGACCATACCTCGCTATATGGGGTGGCGAAAGACATTGACCAGAAATTTAATTCGGATTCACCAGTTCAAGGAATGACAGGATACGAGTGCCTTGAACAACATGATACAAGGGTACATGGAGAAAACATTGTGGCAGAATTAGACAACATGGGAAATGGAGAAAACATTGTGGCATAATTAGACAACATAAGAAATGCAGCTTATTTGTTTAAAACCTTAGAAGTACTTGTTGTTAAAATATTAAAATTATTTCTTAGATTTTGATCGAGTGTAATAACATTACCAAATCAGGTTCATGACATAGATCAAAATCTTATTACCAAACCAGGGTCATGACATACATCAAAAGAACATTACCAAACCAGGTTCATGACATAGATCTATGTCCTTCAGCCTAGTTTGTGATAAAATATGTACCATCAAAGGAAATCGAACCATTGCCTTAGTTTGATAGGGTTCTCTAGAAGTTTATCCTAAATCAACAATCCGTCTATTTTCTTTGCAATTTTTTCCTCCCCTATTCTCTTATTTCTCCAAGTATGGTTCAGCTTGACTGGTGCTATATGTTTTAGTCCCTCATCTCCTAGAAAATGTGTAAAGTATCAGTCAGGTTATTGGTTCTTTCCTTTGGGCCCCAAACTTCAGCTGCTCCCAAAGAAAAGTTAAGGTCACCACTTGTAATGAACCTTTAATTTGCCATAAAAAAAAAGATTTATTCCAGGATACATTGCTTTTCAATTTTGTTTTAATAACTTCGAACTTAAGAGGAAGTAAGATTCATTCTTTTCCACGATGACATCATTACACCAGTCTAGTTTACTTTGAACATAGAAAAATTTATGTGGATAATTCTTCATAATTCTATCAATCCCCTTCACTCTCAAACTACTCCCAGCATGCTTATATATATAATTAGGTAGTATCTAGACTTACGACTTATAGTCCATCACTCTTTTTTAGACATGAGGTCCTATGCTTGTGTGCATGACTATTTATTTGACTTCTAAATAAATCTCATACACCATATATAAAGTAACGGGGTCAGGGACATATCCCTTGTCAGAATATAAAATGTTTAATATAAGATGCTTGGCATCATTTGGTATGGTTCAACTCATTCCTTATGAGTAGTCGTGGTTAGTGTCCTACTAGTCCCCATTTACACAAAATATTGGTAACTAAACCCTTGTTTAACTCGCTCTTAACTAAACGCTCACGATATGTTAACTGCAATGGATGGTTAGAGTGGACCTACTCCACTAATCGTATCATGAAGGTTACATCCACATACAAGACAAAACATGCGGAGTACCTCCCGAGATAAAAATCTAACATGAGGTACACTTTGATCTTTAGATGGAACCTAAGGTATTTAAAACATGTCTCAAACATCATTAACAAAAAATGGGAAGATGTGGCTTATGTAAAATGTTTCTCGCTTAGAAGACCCCAACAGGTTACAATATATTTAGAGGAGCTTATCACCATGCCCATTGCAGAATAGAAAATATTCAATATTTCCTTAAGAATACATGTCATACGTTTTCATCCATCCCAAAAACCAAGAATCAGAGGGCCACGGTTGCCAAAGTGGATCTATGGAAGGCTTTTGATAGACTTAACTATCTCTTTTTCTGCCTCATTCCCATTCCCTTGGGATTTAGGTGACATACTGTAGAGAGGGTCAAGCGATGTATAAGATGGAGACCTGCTTTGTAGTTTTAATCAGTGGGTTGGCATCACCCTTCATCAACACCAAACGTGGAATTTGGTATGTATGCCCACTATATTGAATCATCTTTCTCCTTGTAGGTGAATGGTTTAGTAGAGAACACAGGGTAGCCCAAAAAAATCGCTCCTTCGAAGGTATATTAAGTGGAAGTTCATTGTTCATTACAAATTTATTTTTTGTTGACGATATTCACATTTTTTGGGATGGATGAAAACGTATGACCGGTATTCTTAAGGAAATATTGAATATTTTCTATTCTGCAATGGGCATGGTGATAAGCTCCTCCAAATATATTGTAACCTGTTGGGGTCTTCTAAGCGAGAAACATTTTACATAACCCACATCTTCCCGTTTTTTGTTAATGATGTTTGAGACATGTTTTAAATACCTTAGGTTCCATCTAAAGATCAAAGTGTACCTCATGTTAGATTTTTATCTCAGGAGGTACTCCACATATTTTTTCTTGTATGTGGATGTAACCTTAGAGTGGACCTACTCCACTAACCTTAGGAAACTTAGGGAGCCCTTATGCCCAGGTACGTGATTTCTATAAGTATTGGCGGGGGTTTTCCTTCGTCAAAGACTTTAATTGTGTTGGTGACAATAGTGTTTCTGCGTGGGCGAATGACAAGACAAGGAAGTTGATGGAGCGGGAGAATAAGAAATTGGTGAAGACGGCCAAGAGGGAGTATAATAAGATGGTGCGCCAGCTTGCTGAGTTTGTTAAAAAGAGGGATATGAGGGTTTTGGAGAGGGAGCTACAGATGAAGAAGGAAGAAGAGGTTGTGCGGGCCAAGCATATGCGCAAGAAATTGGAAAAGGAGAAGCTCGTGAGGGCAAGGCAGCATGAGGAGCAAGAGTTGATAAGAAGGACAAAGTGGAAGAGGATGGGAATCCAGATAGCCATGATGGATGGTATGATCATGATGTTAAGAGCAAGAAAGGATCGGATTCTTCGCAGCCGGGTGGGAATCGGAAGCTGTATTGCCTTGTTTGCAAAAAGAATTTTAAATCGGATAAGCAGTGGAAGAATCACGAGCAGTCAAAGAAGCACAGAGCTAGAGTTCTTGAGTTGGGGGATATGTTTGAGGACCATAGTTTGCTAGATGGGGTTGCGAAAGAGATTGACCAGAAATTTAATTMGGATTCACCTGTTCAAGGAATCACAGGATACGAGTGCCTTGAACAACATGATACAAGGGTACATGGAGAAAACATTTTGGCAGAGTTAGACAACATGGGAAATGGAGAAAACATTGTGGCAGAATTAGACAACATGGGAAATGCAGCTTATTTGTTTAAAACCTTAGAAGTACTTGTTATTAAAATATTAAAATTATTTTTTCTATTTTGATATAGTGTAATAACATTACCAAATCAGGTTCATGACATAGATCAAAAGCTTATTACCAAACCAGGTTCATGACATAGATAAAAAGAACATTACCAAACCAAGTTCATGACATAGATCCATGTCCTCCAGCCTAGTTTGTGATAAAATATGTACCATCAAGGGCAATAGACCCATTGCCTTAGTTTGATAGGGTTCTCTAGAAGTTTATCCTAAATCAAGAATCGATCTATTCTCTTTGCAATTTTTTCCTCCCCTATTCTCTTATTTCTCCAAGTATGGTTTAGCTTGACCGGGGCTATATGTTTCAGTCCCTCATCTACTAGAAACTGTGTAAAGTATCAGTCAAGTTATTGGTTTTTTCCTTTGGGCCCCAAACTCCAGCTGCTCCCAAAGAAAAGTTAAGGTCACCCCCTGTAATGAACCTTTAATTTGCCATAAAAAAGGGATTTATTCCAGGACACATTGCTCTTCAATTTTGTTTTAATAGATTTGAATTTAAGAGGAGAGGTAAGATTCATTATTCTCCACGATGACATTATTACACCAGTCCAGTTTACTTTGAACAGAGAAAAACTTAGGTGTATAATTGATCGAGATAGATATCGGTGGCCACCCAGCTTCTCCAAATGGCTCAAAATGACTTTCTTGCAATTTTGACAATTTACTATTTTTAGCAGGTTTTAACTTCCGGGGCGATTTTGAGGGCCTAAATGAAGGTTTTTTGAGATAGAGGTTCTCAATGATATCCTAAGGCATGATTGTGCCCCCAAAATGAATATCCTCGACGATACCTTTCAAACAAGCTATCACATGCCTAAAACGGAGATCGTATGCAAAAGTTACGACCTCGGGAAGTTGATGTACTAAATTACCCAAACGGGGCCCACATGACTTTGGGCACTTTATCTCCCAGGGTTAGGTTTTTTGATGTCTAGGAATTTTGGCATTCCCTTCTATTGTAAAAGGGCCTTCCGAGCCTCATTGGAATCATCTTCCTATGAATGCAAGTAGCCGTCACATCTCTTATCACAGATAAGCTGCCACCATTCTAGTGAGTTTTTCACTCTGTATTTTTACAGTCTCTGTACATTTCTCTGGTTAATAGAAATCATGTATTACTATATATCTGTGTTTATGGTTTCATCTCTGATACATTTTTTTTTATATTATTGAATATCTGCAATATATCTCTACATTTCTTTATTATATCTCCGCTCTCATTTCGTGCAGAAAATAATCCGGATCAATAATTCTTCATAATTCTATCAATGCCCTTCACTCTCAAACTACTCCCAACATTCTTATATATATAATTAGGTAGTATCTATACTTACGACTTATATTCCATCACTCTCTTTTAGACATGAGTTCCTATGCTTGTGCGCATGACTATTTATTTGACTTTGAAATAAATCTCATACACCATATATAAAGTAACGGGGTCGGGGACTTATCCCTTGTCAGAATATAAAGGGTTTAATATAAGATGCTTGGAATCATTTGGTATGGTTCAACTCACTCCTTATGAGTAGTCGTGGTTACTGTCCTGCCAGTCCCCATTTACACAAAATATTGGTAACCAAACCCTTGTTTAACTCGCTCTTAACTAGACGCTCTCTTAACCCAAGAACGATATGTTAACTGCAATGGATGGTTAGAGTGGACCTACTCCACTAATCGTATCATGAAGGGACTGTCATTAAATTCACACAATTTTCTTGATGTGGGAAGAGTGGTTTACTCTCAGAAGAGTTAAATCTCTGCACCTAAAATTAATGGATATCTCGAGCACGCGAATTTCGATAGTTTCACCTAACCTTTCATCCAATCCAGACACGGAAACTCTTCCCCATCACATGGAAAGACCATCATTCATACCCTCAACATTTAATCGATGTAGCAGAGCTCCTCTTAGGGTTCCATGAGTTTCCATTGTCAATGTGAAGTCTTCCGAAAAATGCTCTGCTTATTAACATTTCTCAACAGGAAAGGCTGTCGACTTGGAGTGCGTTAATCGATGGAACAGTCGACGCTATTCACCTCCCTGGTAAGTTTGCGATACCACTTGTGTCCTTAGTTATTTGAACGAGGACTCTGGTTTCCATCAAGGTGGAAGAACCCTCATATTGAAAGTCTTACTATGACTGTAAATCGAATCTACCCGTTTAATGTTATTCCTCGTAACTTTCTGGATGATTCTTCTACCGGTAAATAGATTGTGCTATGTGTTCGTCCTCAATATTTCTGAAAGGGATTCGACATCCCGCCTACTTGTTTGAAAGGATTCACACCTCCAAGGTCTTTTGCAAGAAATTTAACCCTTAGGATTTTTGTCGTTCGGTTACAGACTCTACAGTTTCTCCGTTGATATGTATCGAGGTCTGGTGTTGCACTGTTGCGAAGCCATGTGGCATTTTTAATATGAAGTTGAATGTTTCCTACTGTGTATTACAATTTGTGTTGTATTTATTTCTTTATGGTTTTAAGTATGGGTCCACTCTTCTAAATTTCCAAGAGACTCTCTTCTCGTCCTTGTGAATAAAATGTTTCCTTGATGGCTTTGCATTCCAGCCCGACACAAATAAATTTTGGGACTTCTTTGTCCTGTGTGTAACGTTTTCACCATGCCTTTGGTCTGTTCGCACGACCCATCTTATGAAATTCGTAATTCAAGTGTTAGTATTGTTTGTATTATTTCATTTCATAATGCAATGGATTTATCCGTCGTTGGTACCAATGCTAATGATGGGACCCTGTTGTTGCGAGGGTACCCATAAGGAGAAGCTAGAACCATCCTCCCCTTGGCCTGGGACCTATATCAAACCAAAACGCGATAAGGGAAAAGACGCATGATCTTCAGTCATGAGTTAAGTACCATTCTAACTCAAACTCTTTCTATCCTTTGTCCTTCTGTTTAAAATTGTATCCACCTTATTTTCGATTATATAATAATAATGTAAATTTTGAAATTCCTTACAGGGAATTCAACTGTGTACAACTCTAAATGTCGGTTCCCGTCAAAGGCACAAAAGGTATTCATGCTTCAATTCGTAGCTCTCAAATGCACACCCTAGTTTTTCTATGAACCGATACGATTCTAAACCAGGGGTTAACATCGTGGTGACAGAGATGATCTTACTTCATCACAAGATTTAGAATATGATTATAGTTTAAGAGTTGCATATTATGATTATTTTCTTTGGGATGGAAATATGAACATTCATTCTTACCCAGCAATGGATTTGTAAATGAATGATTTGGAAATGGAATTCAACAAGCCTTCATGGACAGACTCGATTCTTTCCTTGGATGTCGATTTTACATACTATTTTATCTTTGGTCATTATCTATTCCAAAAATTCCACTAAGACTTAGATAGACTATTGTCCTCTACTGTATTTCGATGTGTCTGAACTTGTAGTCATTCATTGCAAGGAATTATATATTTCCAAAGACCCACATCTTTTTTAAATCGAATCTCAACGAAAAGAACACTAGAATAGCAAACTGTTGTACATGTATTAAGTATACATAATTATATATCAAAATGTACATAATCCTATATGAATTCTTATTCTTGTCATGCAACGATTCTACAATAATTTTATTACTCTGTATGGCTTATTACAGAAATGTGGAAATATATAGTCGTTTCGTTTTTGTCTATCCTTCAACATTTTCTAAGTCGTTACTATCAACTCAGGGAATCTATATAGAGGATAATTAAAGAGGGTATGAGATTGTCAAAGTAGTCATGTATAATTTAAAGATACATCTATGTTAATTAAATCCAAAGTGATTCCTATATATGAGGTCATGTTAATTATACTTTATTTGCACGATTGGTTCTATATGTCTGCTAGAATAGTTGGTATATTAACTTTCTAATATGTGCACGCATATAGGTATATATTACCATTCCTACTGTAGGGAATTCAATTTAACTTTCCATTAACATATGTACATATTTCCACTCATAATTACGTATATACATAACTATATACATATAGTTATATATATATATATATATATATATATATAGTGATTTACTCTCATAACTTATCAGTCAGTAATGCACACAACATTATGCTAATTCTACTCTTTCAATCGTTTAATTCCCAACGACTCTTGTCTTAAGGAAATTTCAGTAGAAATCATTCACCCAGTAATTATAGCGTTGCATACCAACGACCACTTAAAAACAAGAGATATGTAAAGAGAAAGGGGTAGATGAACATATTTGAACCAAAACGATGAAGACAAAGGGAACAACCACGTTCCTCCAAACCGTAGAACAGGGAAGCTAAATCACTTTCATGATTCACCCCGTAGCCTGACCATGAATCCATGAGGGAAAACTTGAAAAACTCCTCAGCAATATCTTTCAGTGCGAACAGATTCTTCTTGCCTCACACTAAATCAGTAGTGTTCATAACAACAAGAAAACCCGTCGTCTCTCTCCCCAGCATACTAGGAAACGTCCTGTCTCCTCACATATGCTATTTAACATCAAAAGTATGCAACAGACATCCTCAAAAGGTTTCGCATGGAAGGATACAATCCAGCAGAAACCCCCATACCTTTAGGAACAAAATTAAGAAAGAATGATGAAGGTCACACAATGGATTCTACTTTATACAAAAGTTTAGTAGGTAGTTTGTTGTAGCTTACAGCAACTAGGCCCGACATCATGTATGCAACTAGCCTTGTTTCCAGATTCATGGAATCACCAAAAGATTCGCATTGGAAAATGGCAAAACGAATTTTGAGATATGTAGCNAGACACTGTCAGAACTCTATTGGCCATAGCAGCACAACACAAATGACAAGTTTACCAAATGGATGTCAAGTCAACATTCCTAAATGGTTTTTTAGAAGAACAAGTTTATGTCGATCAACCACCTGGATTTGAAGTCCAAGAGTACCCAGCCAAAGTGTATCGGTTGAAGAAAGCCTTGTATGGCTTAAAACAAGCTCCAAGAACTTGGTACAACAGAATTGACACTTACCTGATCAAAAGTGGCTTCAACAGAAGTCAAAATGAACCAACACTGTATACCAAAACAAATCAACATGGTAAAATACTAATTGTATGTTCATATGTTGATGACATGATCTACACAGGAAATCTAGAGCTAACAGATTTCAAACATGCCATGCAATTTGAGTTTGAGATGACAGATCTTGGCATAATGAAATATGTTTTAGGCATTGAGGTTCATCAATCAGCCAAAGGCATTTTTGTCTGTCAGCAAAAGTATGCAGCAGACATCCTCAAAAGGTTCCACATGGAAGGATGCAATCCAGCAAAAACCCCCATACCTTTAGGCACAAAATTAAGCAAGAATGATGAAGGTCACACAGTGGATTCTACTTTATACAAAAGTTTAGTAGGCATCTTGTTGTATCTTACAACAACTAGGCCCGACATCATGTATGCATCTAGCCTTGTTTCCAGATTCATGGAATCACCAAAAGATTCACATTGGAAAATGGCAAAACGAATTTTGAGATATGTAGCAGGAACAATAAATTTCGGTTTATGGTACACTAAATCTGATAGTAATCAACTCTCTGGTTACACAGATAGTGACTTTGCAGGCAACCTAGATGACAAGAAAAGCACATTTGGATATGTTTTTCAACTGGGCATGAACCTGATTTCATGGGCATCGAAGAAGTAGCCAATTGTATCCGTATCTTCTGCAGAGGCAGAGTATGTAGCTGCTACCTCAGCTTCATGTCAAGCTGTATGGCTGAGAAGATTATTGATAGACATGTCACATACAGAAAAGGATCCAACTCCTATTTTCTATGACAATACATCAGCAATTGCATTATCTAAGAACCATGTGTTTCACAAGAAAAGTAAACACATTGACACTCGGTTTCATTTCATACACGAGCTAGTCAATAATGGTGGTATTGCACTACAATTTTGTGGTTCTAGAGATCAGCTTGCTGATATCTTTACAAAGCCACTAGGAAAGTCAGTTTTTGATTTTCAGAGACAACACTTAGGCATAGTCAGTGCTGATGATTGTAACTGTTGAGTTTAAGAGGGAGTGTTAAATATAATGTAACCTCAACAGTCTGACCAGCTGTACTGGATAGTTGTACTTTCTATTTCTGTCTTGCTTGAGCATATTTAGCTCAGCCATCTCCCATTACATTGTAATCTCCTCGTATGAACTTCTTCAGTACTTCTTCATACATTCCAATATACTATTATATTCTTTCTCTCTGCATTTCTCTTTGCTTCAAAATTTATCAGATACGAGTGCCTTGAACAACATGATACAAGGGTACATGGAGAAAACATTGTGGCAGAGTTAGACAACATGGGAAATGGAGAAAACATTGTGGCATAATTAGACAACATGGGAAATGCAGCTTATTTGTTTAAAACCTTAGAAGTACTTGTTATTAAAATATTAAAATTATTTTTTAGATTTTAATATAGTGTAATAACATTACCAAATCAGGTTCATGACATAGATCAAAATCTTATTACCAAACCAGGTTCATGACATAGATAAAAAGAACATTACCAAACCAGGTTCATGACATAGATCCATGTTCTCCAGCCTAGTTTGTGATAAAATATGTACCATCAAAGGCAATAGACCCATTGCCTTAGTTTGATAGGGTTCTCTAGAAGTTTATCCTAAATCAAGAATCGGTCTATTCTCTTTGCAATTTTTTCTTCCCCTATTCTCTTATTTCTCCAAGTATCGTTCAGCTTGACCGGGGCTATATGTTTCAGTCCCTCATCTACTAGAAACTGTGTAAAGTATCAGTTAGGTTATTGGTTCTTTCCTTTGGGCCCCAAAATCCAGCTGCTCCCAAAGAAAAGTTAAGGTCACCCCCTGTAATGAACCTTTAATTTTCCATAAAAAAAAGATTTATTCCAGGACACATTTTTCTTCAATTTTGTTTTAATAGCTTTGAATTTAAGAGGAGAGTTAAGATTCATTACTCTCCACGATGACATTATTACACCAGTCTAGTTTACTTTGAACAGAGAAAAACTTATGTGGATAATTGATCGAGATGGATATTGGTGGCCACCCACCTTCTCCAAATGGCTCAAAACGACTTTCTTGCAATTTTGGCAATTTACTATTTTTAGCAGGTTTTAACTTCCGAGGCAATTTTGAGGGCCTAAATGATGGATTTTCGAGATCGAGGTTCTCAATGATATCTGAAGGCATGATTGAGCCCCCAAAATCAATCTCCTCAACGATACATTTCCAACGAGCTATCACATGCCTAAAACGGAGATCGTATGCAAAAGTTACGACCCCGGGAAGTTGATGTACTAACTTACCCAAACGGGGCCCACATGAATTTTGGCACTTCATCTCCTAGGGTTAGGTTTTTGGATGTATAGGACTTTTGGCATTCCCGTCTATTGTAAAAGGGCCTTCCGAGCCTCATTGGAATCATATTCTTGCGAATGCGAGTAGCCGTCACATCTCTTCTCAGAGATAAGCTGCCACCATTCTAGCGAGTCTTTCACTCTGTATTTTTACAGTCTCTGTACATTTCTCTGATTAATAGAAATCATGTATTACTGTATATCTATGTTTATGGCTACATCTCTGATACATTTCTGTTATATTATTGAATATCTGCAATATCTCTGTACATTTCTTTATTATATCTCCGCTCTCATTTCGTGCAGAAAATAATCTGGATCAATAATTCTTCATAATTCTATCAATCCCCTTCACTCTCAAACTACTCCGATCATGCTTTTATATATAATTAGGTAGTATCTAGACTTATGGCTTATAGTCCATCACTCTCTTTTAGACATGAGTTCCTATGCTTGTGCGCATGACTATTTATTTGACTTTGAAATAAATCTCATACACCATATATAAAGTAATGGGGTCGGGGACATATCCCTTGTCAGAATATAAAGGGTTTAATATAAGATGATTGGAATCATTTGGTATGGTTCAACTCATTCCTTATGAGTAGTCGTGGTTATTGTCCTGCCATTCCCCATTTACACAAAATATTGGTAACCAAACCCTTGTTTAACTTGCTCTTAACTAAACGCTCTCTTAACCCAAGAATGATATGTTAACTGCAATGGATGGTTAGAGTGGACCTACTCCACTAATTGTATCATGAAAGGGCTGTCATTAACTTCACACATTTTTCTTGATGTGGGAAGAGTGGTTTACTTTCAGAAGAGTTAAAGCTCTGCACCTAAAATTAATGGATATCTCGAGCACGCAAATTTCGATAGTTTCACCTAACCTTTCATCCAATCCAGACACGACAAATATTCCCCATCACATGGAAAGGCCATCATTCGTACCCTCAACATCTAATCGATGTAGCAGAGCTCCTCTTAGGGTTCGATTAGCTTCCATTGTCAATGTGAAGTTCGCCGAAAAATGCTCTGCTTATTAACATTTCTCAACAGGAAAGGCTGTCGACTTGGAGTGCATTAATCGATGGAACAGTCGGCGCTATTCACCTCCATAGTAAGTTTGTGATACCACTTGTGTCCTTAGTTATTTGAACGAGGACTCTGGTTTCCATCAAGGTGGCAGAACCCTTGTATTGAAAGCCTTACTATGACTGTAAATTGAATCTACCCCTTTAACATTATTCCTCGTAACTTTCTGGATGGTTCTGCTACCGGTAAATAGATTGTGCTATGTGTTCGTCCTCAAAATTTATGAAAGGGATTCGACATCCTGCCTACTTGTTTCAAAGTATTCACACCTCTAAGGTCTTTTGCAAGAAATTTTACCCTTAGGGTTTTCTGTCGTTCGATTACAGACTCTACAGTTTCTCCGTTGATATGTATCGAGGTCTGGTGTTGCACTTTTGCGAAGCCATGTGGGGTTTTTAATATGAAGTTGAATGTTTCCTACTATGTATTACAATTTGTGTTGTATTTCTTTGTTTCTGGTTGTAAGTATGGGTCCACTATTCTGAATTTCCAAGAGACTCTCTTCAGGTCCTTGCGAATAAAATGTTTCCTTGATGGCTTTGCATTCCAGCCCGACACAAATAAATTTTAGGAATTCTTTGTCCTGTGTGTAACGTTGTCACCATGCCTTTGGTCTGTTCACATGGCCCATCTTATGAAATTCGTAATTCAAGTGTTAGTATTGTTTATATTATTTCGTTTCATAATGCAATGGATTTATCCGTCGTTGGTACCAATGCTAATGATGGGACCCTATTGTTGCGAGGGTACCCATAAGGAGAAGCTAGAACCATCCTCCCCTTGGCTTGGGAACTCTATCAAACCAAAACGTGATAAGGGAAAAGACGCATGATCTTCAGTCATGAGTTAAGTACCATTCTGACTCGAACTCTTTCTATCCTTTGTCCTTCTGCTTAAAATTGTATGCATCTTATTTTCGGTTATATAAAACTAATGTAAATTTTGAAATTCCTTACAGGGAATTCAACTGCGTACAACTCTGAATGTCGGTTCCCGTCAAAGGCGCAAAAGGTATTCAAGATTCAATTTGTATCTCTCGAATGCGCACCCTAGTTTTTCTATGAACTGATACGATTCTAAATGAGGGGTTAACATCGTGGTGACAGAGATGATCTTACTGCATCACAAGATTTAGAATATGATTATAGTTTAAGAGTTTCATATTCTGACTATTTTCTTTGTGATGGAAATACGAAAATTCATTCTTACCCAGCAATGGATTTGTAAATGAATGATTTGGAAATGGAATTCAACAAGCCTTCATGGACAAACTCGATTCTTTCCTTGGATGTTGATTTTACATACTATTTTCTCTTTGGTCATTATCTATTCCAGAAATTCCACTAAGACTTAGATAGACTATTGTCCTCTACTGTATTTCGATGTGTCTGAACTTGTAGTCATTCATTGCAAGGAATTATATATTTCCAAAGACCCACATCTTTTTTAAATCGAATCTCAACGAAAAAAACACTAGAATAGCAAATTGTTGTACATGTATTAAGTATACAGAATTATATATCAAAATGTACATAATCCTATATGAATGCTTATTCTTGTCATGCAACGATTCTACAATAAGGTTATTACTCTATATGGCTTATTACAGAAATGTGAAAATATATAGTCGTTTCGTTTTTGTCTATCCTTCAACATTTTCTAAGTCGTTACTATCAACACAGGGAATCTATACAGAGGATAATTAAAGAGGGCATGAGATTATCAAAGTAGTCATGTATAATTTAAAGATACATCTATGTTAATTAAATCCAAAGTGATTCCTATATATGAGGTCATGTTAATTATACTTTATTTGCACGATTGGTTCTATATGTCTGCTAGAATAGTTCTTATATTAACTTTCTAATATGTGCACGCATATAGGTATATATTACCATTCCTACTGTAGGGAATTCAATTTAACTTTCCATTAACATATGTACATATTTCCACTCATAATTAAATATATACATAACTATATAC